>JAGJRP010000655.1:0-33933 GCA_022832235.1 Lepidurus couesii
AAAAAAAAAAGAACAGATTTTTAGTTAATGTATTCTTATGGTTGCAAACTTCATTTGCATATTGCTAATTTATTACTCACTGGAAAAGATTGTGCATATTGGTTGTGCATTACCTGCTAGCAAGCTCAAGATTACTGTCAGTTTTTTCTTAAATTTAATGAACTGATTTTCTCAAGAAATTGTTAAGAAATTCCCCATGCTAGCCGCCTATTTCGAGCTAAGGTATACGGGAGCCTTAATATGCATTGCCAGAAAAAGCCTGCAAATTGCCAAATATGTAGTAATTTAATGTAGGTTAGTTCGTTTGTTACTTAAAGGCTAATAATTTAATGTATTTTTTTAGTTAATGGTGCATTTAATATTTAATTTATTGTTAATATTTAATTTACTATTAAAAATGTATTCTCCTACAGTTACTTTAACTCGACAAGAATGAACTTAAATGTCTGCAAGAGATCGTTAACTTTCGCTGTTAACCTCGTCAGCTTATTATACAGAAAGCCAGAGGCCAAAAGCCTAAGGTTTTCGTCATAAGTAAATAAAAAAAAGACTTACCAAGGCCTATTTTTTCTCGTGTTCTCCGGACTTGGTCCGAGTCCGGTGGTGCGGCTTGGGTCAGCGTAGCTAAGCACAGCCCCAAGGCTTGACTGCCTGGTTGGGGTGGTCCCGCCCCTTTCGAGGCAAAAACAGCAACAGCGGGCGTGGTCACGGGCAACAACCTTCCCACCCGTTTCCGTCCTTCCCAGTACGCCAAAGTGGCCCACGGTCTGACTCGGACGCCGTCTAAATAATATCGAAAGACACAAAAAAGAGTAGTCAATTATTTAGGAAAGGGTCTGTCGGTCTTGTTTTTCGCTTCGTCTGCCAAAAAATTATCGGGATCGTGTCTGCTACGAACAACCACAGCGGGTTTATTTTAAGGAACCGATGCACGATCAGAGACGCAAACATCCAAAATCCCGCCGAATAAAAAAAGAAAATCTAATCAAAAATAAAAAAGCTCCGCCAAAACAGAAAAAAAGCATTTTTGACAACAAAAAAATCCGCAAATAAAATTGGCGTCGAGCTCTAGTCAAAACGGGCCATGGATCATCTCTTAATAGGCGGGGTCCAAACCCGTGTCGTTTCTTTTACCATAATTTTCTTTTATGGTTTCCTTTCCGCCGTCTCTTTGTCTTCTCTTCTTCTTGTTCCCTTATTTCTTTCCCTTTTCGGCGCGGAGGAGACCTTCCCCATTCATCCTTTTTGTTTTAACATTTCATCGGTATGCACACACCAAACCACCAAGGCAAAAGACAAACCCATGGCCAAGAGTACCGGAATATACACGGGCGGGCCCCGGGCTGGAATATGCAAATAGGGGCCAGCCCCGCATTCCACGGCTTACCTTCTTCGTCTTCTTTTCCTTTTCTTCTCCGTCTTCTTCGAGGCCCTGTCTTTCCCTATCTTCATCAACACCTCTTCCTCATTTTACCGGCAACCGGACGTCGCCTCAAAAACTTGTCCAAAAAAAGACAAAAATTCAAACGCCAATCATTATTCTCCTTTTTTTCCCAGCTCAGAATAATAATGACAAGACCCATCCCTTCTCCCAAAAAAAAATAAAAAAAATGGCGGCGATAGGTAATGAACTTTGAAGAGGTCCCAAAGCTTTCTGTTTCATTAGCATGCAAGTCCTTTAATGATCCTTCACTCCTCTCCTCTATTCTACTCCCTATCCCCCACCCCCCGTGTATATTGTACGAAAACATTAGGGTTTCGTATCTTTTTTTATTTATTTATTTTTCTTGTCAAAGTTTTGGGATTTCTACCTGCGCCTGTAGAGCCCAACGGCAGCGACCCATGCGTTTCTTGAGACTCGGGTGGTGGCGTCGTACTTCCACTCACATTTTCCACACCTAATAACAGTCATGAGTTTCGGGGAAGACTTTTTTTTGTAAATAGTGTGTATGTTTTGCTTTGGCGCTACGTTACCTAACATCGATGGCGGGTAGCAACAATTCGCTGCCAGGGGTAGAGGCAACCGACTGTAGGCAGGAGGCGGAGACTCTGTTTGCAAACCCCGAGAAAAAGAAAAGAAAAAAAGAACAGAAATTAGCTTTCATTAACCAAAGTGGGATCAGGGATCCACAGTATCTTAAAACTGGACGAAGACAAGATGGAGCGAGAGGTAAAACGAAAAGAGGGGCAAAGTGGGCGGGGCAGGAGGATTTTTGGCCTTGTCCGGCGCCAGTCTGGCTGATCCGTGACGTCATGCCCACCCACCGTGCTTTCGGACGGCGAGGGGGGATACAAGGTAAAAAAGGATGGGAAGTGTGTGTGTGTATAGACGGAGGAAGACAGATGCCAAAACTGAAATATAAGAGCTTCGGAATTCGTAATAATAATCGAACTTTGAAAACAAAACACGAAAAAAATCTTCTCAACGTGATAAAAAAGCTTTTACCTGGCAAGCAGCGCCGGCTCCAATGATGTGGATTGCAGCAGACACGCCCACTGCCATCTTGGCCAGGACAGAGGCTGTGCAGATGCCGTAGTTGAGCTTCGGCCTCCAAATCTGGCCATCTCCAAGCTCGACACGCCAACAGGTGGGGGGCAAGGGGGACAGGGAAGGTGGGCGTGTCTTCGGCTTTCGCGGCAAGAAAAGGGGCGGGGTCTAAGAAAATGCAAGGTGCTAAATCCGCGCCGTTGCTCAGAACGCAACGTTGTAATGACTCCAAATCCGCTTCGCTCAATTTCTGCAAAATGTAAAAAGAAGAAAATATTGAGTGAATTAATGGTCTTTTGGAGCTTTTCTTTCGCACCTATACGACTTTAATCAATACTGCCGCAAAAGCGTTCGTCGCCACATATTTGGAGACTAATTTATATTAAATTGATTCTCGGAACGTGAAACATAAAAACGAATCCTAATACTAATTTAGCAAAGAAAAACTCGGCAAAAAAGCACTCGACAATGAATACTAAACGGGAAGTGTGAATGCCAAAGAAGACGAACGTCCGGGAGACATAAAAACGCCGTTTCATAAGCAACAAACAAGTCTGCGTTTTTGCGCAACCCAAACGAGAAGATGTAAAACGCTTTAAGACTCACGTATACCCTAAATAGTTTACGACAAAAACCGAGAAGAAATATAAAAAGCTAAAAAAGGACTGCAGACAACATGACATAGCTATGCTCACGTGCTCCCTAAAAAAGCGAGGTATTTCAGTGCAAAAACAGTGTGCGAGATTGACTAACTAATAATCGAAGTTTGTTGCCACTGGACAAAACGAGTCTCTTTCAAAACAAGATACAAATACAATATAAATATAAATACACAATATATACAACATAATACAAGTATATACACATAAACGGTATAAATATATTACTATTGTCTAAGCTTATACATATGCAAACTCAGTATTTTGTACATGCAAATTTGAACTGCAACACCGGTGTGAAAATAGTGACCGCAATTTGAAACAGGAATTACCCTATTGTCTAGCAGAAACTCGTTACATTCTTCACGCAATTGTGCTAATCCTTCATGTAATTGCAAATATGTCCACGAAGCAATTATTTAAACGCGAATGTACTAGCAGTAATTAGAATGCTTTGAATTAAGTCAATAGTCTTATACTTCTGTTCGTCTAATAACTGAAAACCAATACACAATTTCGCAAGTTTTTTCGCTTCCAGGATTAAATCATGCTAACATTCCCTTTTGCAGCCTTTTCGCGCTCTGGGATGAATTGGACGAATTGAAACCACAGAAAGGACCCTTCACTGGAGCACGAATATGGCCTACATTCCTCCCAACAATATTTCTGGATGTTCATTACATTTTGGGTGTAATCTCTGACACCATTTCCTACGTTCAAAAAAAAGTTTCTAACAGATTCCGTTTCTAAGTAGCAAACCTACTAAAAATCTTACAAAAAACTTACTCGTTCAAGAAAATGTTAAAGCTTGCTCGTTCTACAACCGTCAAGAAAATGTGAAAAAGCTTCCACACACCAATCTTTCCTCATTAGAACCCGTAAGCGCTAAGAAATCCCCTACATAAGCCTCTTCGTTCACAAATTCATCCAGGAATGCGAAGTTTAATCAGCTCAAGATCTCCTCTACCTTGCTCACGGAAAGATATACGTCCAACCCACCCCCCATTTACCACCGCCTTTTGCTCCCCCCTACCCTTTATCATTCCTGTAAAGCTGGCAACAACTGCGGGACATTCCTAGCAATCTTCACCCGACAGGTCAAAACCCCACTCATTAACCAATCTCATACTTCATATCTAACATCCCTAACTCTCCTCAGACTCGACGCTTTTTCCTCATTTTGACCCCTAAAGAAACGACGATGCCTCCCCAAAAATAAAAATTACAAAAATAAGTTTAAAAAATAAAAATATAATTTACCTTGAGAAATGCGTGAAGTTGAGACTTGATGAACGGATCCTCCAACCACGCTTGATGTTGCGACGGTGGGCGAACCCCACTTGCAGCAGCTGCCGCGCCGACGGTGGGCGTGGCAATAGACGTTCGTCGTTTGGCGGCCGCCCGCCAGAGCAGTTTGTAGGTGGACGTCCGCCGACTCCGGAACATCAAAGCCAAGACTTGGCTGCACCAGCCGTGGCCACCGGAGGCGGGAGCGGACGCCGGCGCTGGGGGCGGGGCCAGGATGGGAGCCGTGCTGATGGGCTGAGGCCCCGCCCATCAACACCTCCGCGGCCCCAAAACCTGGCTGAAATCCACGGTGCTGGTGTGCAATAGCGCGAAATTTATCTGGAAATAGCTGCGCTCACAAACACTTGTGTAGTTAGACTCCGCCCATGAGGCAACGCAAAAAGCTCCCCGCCTCTAGAGGGCATTCCATATGAGGGATTGTGTGAGTTTTGGGGCGTCAAGATGTTTTCTTTTCTTTCTTTTTTTCTATATAGGGAAGCGAAGTTTTTTGGAAACGTCCCGAAACCTAAGGAAAAGGGCTGGGCAACAGGTTTTCAGGGGGTTTTGGACCCAAGCGAGTTGAAGTAGAGTTTGCCTCTCCGGCAAAAGGACGATAGTTCCTCCTCAAACGGGGAGGGGATAGAGTGAGAAGAGATATTCTTTTCGTGGCTCGGCGAAACGAAAGATGAGAGAAAAGGAGCAGACGCTACAGCTAACGGACCCACCACTTTTTGGCACTTTTTGCACAGATATGCTTCCGATATGCTAATTAAAAAACTTCCAGGCGTAAACGTAATAAATGTAGAATGAGTTCACTTATTTTAAAACTGGAATGAAAACGACAGACACAGACGCTCTAACCAGACGAGAAAAACTCAAGATTTCCGCAGCGTTTTTTCTGGTCTTTTTTTAATCCGGTAAAAGAAGGGAAACGGTTTGCATTGTTGGCACTTTGTAAATCCTTTAGGGGTTTTGGAGCATGAGAAAAAACATTGATAAAATTTGGAGTTTAAAACAATCAAATCCTGTTAAGGTAACAGGAACGCTTTCACTCTGCAGAAAGTTGTTTTCATCCTGCTTATGCGTTGTCCCGCTCTCACGCTTCTCAGCCTCAGACTGTCTCGACCCAACTGACTCGACTTGGGTTAGGCGCTGGTTCAGTTTCGTCCCATGCCATGCCTGAGACTGCGCTTCCCATTGGGCGCACGAGATCCGAGATGCGGGTCCGCCAGGATGAACCGCAACACGGCGCCGCCAAGCCCGGACCTGGTCCCCAATCCGCCGACGCGTAAGCGCCACAAGGATGCCGCTAGCGAGCCAACTCAGCCCCGTTCCTTCTTTTATCCCCCATGTCTGTCTGGGATCCACCTCTGCTCCCGTCTCGCGCTCACTTTTCTCCTGGTCCACAAAAACGTTCTCTTTTTCAAAGTATATAGTAAGCTACAGCAAGGTCACTCCCTCCTATTTTCCCTATTTACTATAGCAGCGCCATTAGCTGGTAATGCTATAAACTACTATTCTCTTAGCCAATTATGAGCGAAACGAGGCCAACTCCTTCCGCGGTTTCGTGAATATGATGTAAAAACTTCTCTTTCGACAATAAAGTGCGAAACACAATTATATTCACTTCCACCTTATTAATAAGGCAATTTGACCTTAACAACTTTTCATTGGAGAAAGTAAACTAGGTTTAGATTTTAATTTAGACAAGGCTTGCGAAATTCTAAGCTTCCTGGTGTATTTTTTACAGCACTTTGACTATGATAATATTCAGGTTGATTGCATGATCGATACTCCTTTTATGTGTTATATTTCACTCCATATTTTCTTGGCCAAAAACTGTTATCCAGCATGCCGACTAGCGCTATTTTGGCCAGGTTATATAGCCGTATTACCTTGGCGTTTGAGGTTAGCAATGATTACACTACGCGATAATCGTGCAAATGTATTTAATATTATATTGACCCTAAATCAGGCGATATAATTATTTTAAAAAATACTCCCATGGATTATACATTCCGTGTTTTATTGCTGCATAGGTTTGCAGACAAAAAAGTTAATCTCTGTGAATGCAAATGTTTAATAACCACATTATGTATTCATCCAGCAATTTTTGCGAAAAACAAGCAGAATTATAATTTTGCTTACAAATCTTGTTACAATTCTATGGATTTTTCAAATATCGCAGATTTCCCTGCTCAAGACAGGCAGTCAAGGTAAAAATTCCTAAGCGGGGAACTTTTTGTTAAGAAATAATTGTGCGCAATTTTGGGTTCTCGGGAATGTTTCCTTTTGCCTGTTCTTTTCCCCCCGATGTTTTGCGTTGGAGATGCCCATGTAGGAAAAGGAGGGCCGCCAGCCAGGGGCCACCAAGGCAAGGCAGACCAACGGCACCAGGAAGACTGGCGCCTGCCCCTTCACGTTCCGCGGACTTTTCCACGAGCGTTACAAACACGACGCCCACTTTTCCCGCTCCGGGAGAGAAACGGGCGACCAAGGCGAAAAGGGCGCACCTCCCACCCCACTACCCCCCACCCCATAAAACCCGAAAACCCAAGGCTAGAAGCGAGAGGGACATTCAAAAACCTGCACCCACAATGGATCTTTGCGGGTTGCCGTGGATAATGTAAGCACGGGCGGCGACGTCGCTTTTCCCTTTTCCTTCTCCTTCAATGTCACGCAGGGACGTCTTGGGCACCCTCACTTGAAGGGCGCCAACGACCGGCGTCAGTCTGGTGGCACAAGCGAACGCGTCGCGACGCTCTCTCTCTGTCTCTCTCCATTCTCTCTCTCTCTCGATTTCTTCCTTTTCTTATAGCTCGCTCGTGCTCGCCAAAATTTCCATGGCGTCGTCGTCGCGGTCTTAAAGCCAGTGGGAGCCCCGCATCCCTAAGCACTCAGCCGCAGCGGCGTCGGACTGAGTGGCGTCGCCGGCTTCGCTTCACAGCCCCCGGGTTCTCTTTTCGCTTTATCTGCTACGCGTTCCATATGCCGGTCGCCGTCTTCCTGGCACCTGATGACTAAAAACGGGTTATTAGTAGGCCTAATCGGCGTCGAGGGCGTCCCCTAGTCTAGACTCTATACAAGCCACCCCCCAACGATGTATCAGTTTAGGCTCATGCATCGTAGTTAACAGAATTCAGTTTCCTTGCCTATTGTCGTTGAAAGGGAAAACAAGAAAAAAGCGTTGACCAAATGAGGGGACGGAATAATAATAATAAAAAAGGGAAAAAAGAAAAGAAGGAAAAAAAAGGAGCGCCTTTTGTTTGGCGCCATCAAGTCAGGTCATTGTAGTTTGTTGTCGAACGCGGACTAAGCCGGGGCTTATACGACGCAGTATAATATCCATGAAAGAGGAGAGTTGAGGAGGGGGAAGGGCGGAAGTGTTGGTATATCTTGTCTTGTCTATCACGTCGCCGTGTGTGTCTGTCTACTCGGGCTGTCGGTCGGTCGGACCCGGAGTCCCGGTCCGTGAGGCGCCTTTCCGGGAAACCGGGGCTTGGCGCCATGCTGCCGCCACCAGCATCATCACACACACGTATACATATACACCACCAAACACTTCCACACCTGTCTGGCCCGCAGTGCTGTCTCGCGGCCTCGTCTCCTTGTCTCGGTACAGGTGTGTCTGCCTTCATGGTTGAAAACTGGCAATACATAAAAAACTTTCCTACAAAAAATGCTCCTATAAAACCTAAGAACTTTATCTCTTCCAATTGATTAACTGATAAGAAATTCAATACGATTAATTGATAAGAAATTTAAAGTTTTCAATACGTTTTTTCTCTTGCTAACATTAATAAAGACGAATAGAAACCCAAATTATGACAAATAAAATGTCGCCAACCATTAAAAAATAAAGAAGCGTGAATAAAATACACAAAATTGCTCTAAAAATTTATGAATGTGTTAGCATTAATTTTATTCATTATTTTTTGCTTTAATTTAATGCATTATTTTGTTCGCTAATTTGCTTCAATATCTGTTGTTGGTCACGTTCTAGAAATTGTAATATCACTTAAGGCTCCCGTATACCTTCGCTTATTGATGTGAAACTATCACAGATGGCACTGATGTTTGTTATGGTTTTGCCAAAGCCATGCGTAAGAAAGTAAGACAAAATAGATAACTAATTGCCTGCTGTTTCTACGCTTGTTTTGCTTCTGGAAAGTACTATAATGTCCAAAAAAACAAGTATAGGGAAACCACAGTGGTTTTATCCTTACCCGTGGGACTAATTAAAGACTGCTCATTTTGAACCGGTTTGTCTAAATCCAAACCAAAACTTACGGAAAGAGGAATCCGTTTTTACCCTGAGCTGGTGGACAGAGAAAATACTCATACAGAAATATATTAGGATCACACTATTCTTAGTTTCGGTTCGGTTTTAGGAGCAGGTTCGAAATGGGAAATCTTTAAATAATTCCACGAGTAAGGATTAAACCATTGTGGCTTCCCTATACTCGTTTTTTTTGGACAGCATAGTACAACTCATCACCACAGTTTGTTGTAGCTGCACAATGTCACAAATCAAGTCGTCGAAATCTCGGAGGAACAAGATTTCTCGAAAAATGACTAGTCAGATTTGAAAGGGGTCTAAAACAGAAGTTTTCTTTTGTTAGTAGCTGTTGCACAAACAAAGGTTATATTTTTAGGCAACGTATTTCTCATAGTTGCACACTTCATTTGCGTATTGCTATTTATTACTCTTCGGGAAAAAATTTGCAACGGTTGTGCACTACCTGTTTGCAAGCTCAAGATTACTGTCAAAGAATTTTTCATGAATCGTACTGTTTTTTTCCCAAAAATTTGAACCGAAATTCCCCATGCTAACCGCCTATACCGAGCTAAGGTATACGGGAGCCCATATTTGATTTCGTCGTCCAAACCCTACCGAAAAAATACCTTTCTTTCCGAAAATACCTGAATTACTTGCGTTTGAAGTTACGGAAAAGAGAAATATAACTTAATCAAACATTAAAATATGAGAATTGTGTCAATACATGTACAAAATATATGCCGTTATTATAACAAAGCAGTTTTAAATTGTGCTTTCTAAAATTAAGTTGGTAAAATAACTGTAATCACACTATGAAAATAATTGCTGGCAATACTCAAATAATGCAAAATAAACACGGAAATGAAAAAAGAAAACGCTTTCCCAAATCCTTAATAAAAATCTAATTATTTCTACCAACACAAGGGCAAGAAATTACTCATCTTTGTTTTCAGGGTCTGCTTTAAAACAATAACAAAAATAAATAAAAAATAAAATTTCACGCATTTTTAAAAGGCACCCTTGTTATTTTCTCTCTTCCTAAAACACAAAACACAACAGTTTAAGAATGTTTTCGCGTGGAGCGCGACCATATTCACATCTGCAATTGAAAAATTGAAAAAAAAAAACGAACTTTACAAAAATTAACGCGTAGGCGTGGGTGGGTGGGAGGCTGGCGTGAGGGGGTGGGGGGAGGGGTGAAACGACAAAACTTTTGAACACTTTTCTCCATTCATAAAAGCGATGAAAGAAAAGGGGGGGTACAACTTTGGCTTACGGAAAATGTACACGAAAAAATTACGTTAAGTATGCTTCTTTTTGATGGCTCAAAAGTGATCAACAAAGACAGAGACTTTATTACTATTGTTGGGGCTTGGCTGATTATTAGCATCCAAGGGCAATTGCTGCCACTGCGCCTGCGCGGTATCGCTGGCTTTGAGCGCCATGCGGAAAGCAGGTGAGGGCGCAATGGTGGGCGCATCGGTGAGGGCGGTGGTGGCGTCAGGGGGCGGGGCATGGTGCGGGAGCTGCAATTCGACGGAACGGAGAAACCGCAGGCCGTGCGGACCGCAAAGAACCAATGGACTCAACAGTTGTTCACCTAAAAAATTGTCAAATTTTTGGTCGTGTTCTTATCCTTTCCTCTTTGTCTTTCCTTTTCAAAAAATCTCCAAAAATGTTTCAAATAAGGAGTGATTTAATCACACGACACGCCCTTGTTAGGTTCATGCCACAACCACTTGACACTAACATTCCTTACATGCGTTAAAAAAGGCCAAAGTCCAACCCAAGTCCAAAAGTAGGCGTGGTAAAGACAAAAGACAACGACTCAAACTGAAAAAATACCTTTGTCTTGATCAAGAGGTGGATAGAGCGCTTGGTCGCCACACACCTGGATATACATTTCTTGGCGACTGCCTTCTGGTAAAGCTCCAGGCGGCACGATTAAAGCCACGCCCTCAGGCGTGTCCAAGCGGCCGCCTTCGGAACCGAACCACCCTCGGGCAGTGGACAGCACCGAGTTGTTGGGAGGCGCGCTTGAATGTGGAAGGGGGAAAAGTAACCATTCAAAAAAAAAGAGAGCGAAACAAGGGGTTAATGAGCTGTTTGTTTTTTAATTAGCGAATGCGAATTTAACGTTGAGCTTGAAAAAAAAAAGTTTGGTTAAATACCTTCGCCTACGAGTGCAACCGTGATGAGTTCAGTTATGTTATTAATGATTAAAAAAATTCCTCTTGCGAACGAGATAGATTGTGTAAATATTTTTCTTCTTGGAAACTGTTTATAAGTCATGTTCGACAAAGTTATACTCCACAACCGTAAATTAGCCAGTAATTTCTAGTGAGAATAACGCCTTTAGCATCGGAATTTTGGCACTATACCCAAAGTAGCTGGGAAAGGTGAAAACCAAGAATGTAAGAATGTAATTACCTAACGTTATGTTCCGCGTGGTGGGCGTGGTATGGCGCCCGGGGGTCTTTGGGCTTCTGATAGAGCTCGAAAGCTGACCCTCGTTCCCGGTGCTGGGCCAAATCGACGCGTGGAGGCGGCAGATTGTAATAATATTGGCTCCTCGGGCTGGTGGGCGTGGTGGGGGCGTGCCTATCCAAGCTACTGCCTTGTCCCGAGTCCACGTCTTCGGCTACCCCGTTTGGCACCCGACCTCTGGGGACGGAGCCATTGGCCTGGTAGTAATGGAGCGTCGAGGGCGGACTGTGGTTCCAATAATTATGGCTCGAGTGATTATTTGTCATGGTCGTTGTCGTATTTGTGCTGGGACTGGTGGGCGTGGTAGGAATGGCCAGGTTGGGTGGGCGGTAATTTTTCGGTTTAGGCGGGGGCACAGGTTTGTAGGATTTAGGTGGTGGGGATGGCTTATACTCGTAATTGCTGCGACTGCTTTTTTTGGCGCCAAAAAATAGGGGGAGGAGTAAAAAAATGAACAAAAAATTGTCAAATAAAATAAACGCAAAACATAAAACTGAAGGCAATCAACATAAATAGAAATGCATAGGTTATTCAAGAGAAGCTTTTTAAAGAAATCAGGAAAGAATTAGGGTTAAAGAAAAATTAAAATAAAACAAATAAACAAATGAAGGGAAAAAATAGAGGAAAAGTTTCGTTTTTCAGACAAGTGAAATGGGAAGTCGACGTCTGCGATGGCGACGCGCTCTGTTGAAGGGACGATGGAAAAGTGCGGGGGAATAGAGAAAAATGCATCGCTTTGAATCACTTTCCCGTCACGAGTGGCAAAAAGGAAAAGAGAAACTAAAGTGCCAAACGACTCCTCCAAAACCTCTCCACCCCACATCCCCATTAAAGGGGGAGATCCACTCAACAAATCAGACTCATTGATTTTACAGAAGAGCTAAAAAATTATAATTCATATTTTTAAGGGTTTAACTTCCTTTTAGTAAGTATTCCTTTTTAAAAAGTAACTGAGACCTATTTTTGCATCGAGCTCTAATTTAGCTCCGCCGCCTATCGAAAAAGTGGTGAGAATATCTGTCTTTCTTGCAAACAATATCGTGTGCCTAACGACTACTAACGACAATGTGCGCACTGCAACCAAATACGGCAGTAATTCATACAATGAACAAAAAGCTAAGTTTTTTATAGTCAATATATAAGGCTCCTTTATGCCTTAGCTTATTGATGGGAAAAAGTCCCAGATGGCGCTGATGTTTGTTATTATTTTGCGAAAGCCTTGCGTAAGAAAGTAAATCAAATAGATAGCTAACTGCCGGATTGTTTTTGCTCCGAAAAGTACAATTTTCACCAGTTTGCTGTAGCAGCACAATGTCCAAAATCAAGTCGTCAAACTTTCGGAACAAGATTTTTCGAAAAAGGTTTATCAGATTCGAAAGCAAACTAAAAAACAAGTTTTCTTTTATTAGCAGCTAGTGCATAAAGGACAGATTTTTAGGTAACGTATTTCTCATAGTTGCAAACTTCATTTGCACATAGCTAATTTATTACCCATTGAGAAAAAATTACATTGGTTGTGCACTACCTGTTAGCGAGCTAAAGCGTCTTATCAAATAATTTTCCCATGAAATGCACTATTTTCTCAAAAAAGTGTTCCGAAATTTCCCACGCTAATCGTCTATACCGAGTTAAGGTATACAGGAGCCCTAAACTGTTAGATTTCTACGTCAAAAGAGAGCATGTTGTTGCTATGTCGTGGTAGGAGGTAAAAAAGGGAGGGGAAGTTGGTAAATTGGCGTTTGAAACTGCCGAAACGAGTGCAACTGTCCACCTCTTAGGAAAATCGAACGTTTTCCGACAGCTTAAATAATCTTGCATGGGGACGTAAAAAGTCACGAAGAAGGGGGAGAAACCAAGCTAGTGCTTGTGTCTAGGGAAGGGGGAGGAAATCGAACGTTTCTCGTCAGCTTAACCAACCTTGCACTGTGCTGTATAGAGGGGCGTCGCGAGGAGGGTTGGGGGTACACCCCGCCTAATAATTGGTCAGAAAGCCCAGTCGGTAAAATTTTGGTAGCACAGCCGGTAAAATCGTCAACTACAACCGATAAAATTGTGGGCTCCACCACCCCAAAACAGAACCCCTCGCGACGCCCCTGACTGTTCATGAAGCTACAGGATGGGGTGGAGGGGAGGATCTAGCATTACTCCGGTTTGTCCATCTTTCGATTATTTGTTTGAATTGAAATTCAAATTTGTTTGAAATTGAAAAGAGTCTTAATACAGGTTTAGAGCAAGGTTTGAATTGAACTATTGCCTTATTACAAGCTATTATCTTTTACTTATTCCGAAATTCCCCATGCTAACCGCCTATTTCAAGCTACGGTGCACGGGAGCCTTAAAAAGAGTTCGTCGGAATGTTTATTTTAGTTGTCCCTGAGTATCTTGCCGCTTTTGGATGACGCCATCACAAGCGCAGTAAAATCTTTGAGAATTAATTCACAAGACCTGTTGCGTTGTTCCGTTTTTTTTTTTCTCAAGCGCGACAGGTAATTGCTTGTAAATAAAACCTGTGAGCCGCTTTGTGATGCGAAGAAAACTACTATCACTTTCTAAGTTTGTGACATATTTCTACCCCAATGTATTTGTTATGGTGGACCTGGAAAGGGGCGGAGTTTCTTGGCAATAACTATAATGTTAATTTTTCTTTAGTCTTAAAAGACAAAAGCAGCGTTTTCGAAATAATTCACCGTTTCAGAACTACTGAATTGGTCTGTCATGCATTCCCTCTATAACAATTAAGAGTAACACAAAAGCCCTTATTACCTGTACTTGGCGGCGTGGTCTACTTGAGAAGTAGTGCCTGAAGGACCAGCACTGGGCGGGTCGTTGGGCGAACGGACGGGTTGGGATGTCGACCTGGTGAAACGGTACGGGTCGTGAGGCGAGCGCCCCGAAGTGGGCGAAGTAGGCGTAAGTGGAGGGGCGGATCTTCCCCCGTTTTTGTTCGAATCCTCCCTAGAATGATCTCTGGGCTCTAAGCCGTGTCCTGGCGGCGGTAGGGCTAAACTCAAGCCTAGCCGATTGTATGACTCGTAGGACGAAGAGCTATCGTAACTCATTCCCTGTTGAGAGAAAATGAAATAAATATGAAAAAAACGCAAACTACTAATACACCACACCAAACAACGTCATAACCATTACAGAGAAACTTGCCAAACAATTTGTGAACTTAAGAAAGCAATATACGATTTAATGTTCAAATAACGTACAATTGACAAAAAGATTTTTTAAAATGTAAATTAACCTTAAAACTAAAATTTAATTTAAAATTTTAATTTTTAAAATTAAAGTTTGTTTAAATGAAGGATTAAGCTTACAGGGTAGTTGTCAGGTGCTGGGCGGTCTTTGGAAGGCCAAGCTGAGGTATTTCCATTAGCGTGTCCAGTTTCATCGCCTGGGCTTTCTTCTTTGACGCCAAACAAGCGTTCCTGGGCGGATCGGCTCGTGGAAGTGGCGGCCGGGTTACTCGAATGGTGTTGCATTTTCCCGCCCCGGCTGCTATTACCGCCTTCTGGAGTGCTTCCAGCAAAGGGCTTACTGGACCGGTCAACCCTGGGCGGTAAATCAGGCGGCGGCATCTCACTGCCACCCTGATGCGTGCTATGGCGGCCACGAGACTCTTTACTAGACCCAAATCCATATTTCGCGTCTGAAGAGGGGCGTTTTGGACTAGGTTCATAGCCACGTGCTTCGAACTAACAAAAAAGTAAAATAAAACATAAATAGTCTCAATCTTCTTTTTAAAAAAATTCTAAATAAAGAATTGAACAAAATTTGTTTACTTGTTGGCTGGGAACATGCGCATAAGGTGGCGGCGCGGGATGGGCCTGGAAATGGTTCATATGGGCGTGGCCTAGGTCTTCCTGGGTGGCGATACTAGGGTCACTGGAGCTTTTGACAAGTCGGGGTCCGCCATTAGCGCCTCCCGATGGAGAAGAGGTGGCGTGGGCGGTTTTGGCTCCAGCCCCGCCCCCCATGCCTCCCCCAGAGGTCGCCGGCCGCGGTTCAGGGGAAAGATCCAAGTCCGATTCAGGCGAGGAAGCGTAGGACAAGCGTGACGTCATAGGGAACAAGAAGTCGTCCGACAAGTACTCGTCCAGCTGCCAAAAATTGCAGAACGGGGTCAAATAAGCCGAAAACAGGACACGCGTGCCAAGAAAACAAACAAAAAACAGTCAGTTCAGTCAAATGGTAGTAATAAATTAACGATGACAAAAACGAAAAGCACAAGCTTCCACAGCACAACCTAAAAGCCCCATATTCATTCGCTTCGCAATTTCCCCGCCATTCACAAAACTTTCCAACAAAAAGCTGAACATATAGCAAGGATGGAAATGTCACACAAATTCAAAAAATAAGATAAAGCAAATACATTTTAATGAGATGAAGACAAAATTAGGAAAAAAATACACAAAACCAAAAAAGATGACAAGCAAAAGCGTTAAAGATAACTTGAGGCGTTATTTTCCTCAGGGATGACAGGAAGGGGGCGTGGCTGAGGAGGCGTGGCGCTAAAGACTACAGGAACCGGACGGGGTGGTAAGGGAAAGGGTTCGAAATCATAAAAGCGTTCAGGATGCCACTGGGTTTCGTCTTCGTCTAACCAATCAGGAAAATCCGACACCAAAGGGGGCGGAGGGATACGGGGCGGGGCTAGCGAGGTGGGTAACAAGGGGGGGAGTAACGTATCGGTAGGTAATTCAACACGCTGCAAGAACCCAGAACCGGAAGTGTGGGAAAAACAACAAGAAAAAGCGTCATTCCCCGATATTCCCAGACTTGTAAAAAAAAAAATTAAAGGGAAAAATTCCGATAAAAAAATCATCGTAACCAAAAAACGAACACGTCTGTCTCGACACTGAGAATAAAGGAAACTTGCATGGGGTAAAGGATAAAAAAAAATATGAAAGAAATATAAAAAAGGGTTACCTTGGTTTCCGAGACCCAAATTGGTGTATTTTGCTCGCGATCAATGGCTTCGCGGAGTTTGCGATACCACGTATCGCGTGAAGTGGTGGGAACCACCACGGTGAACACATGACTCCATAATTTCTCCAATTTCACACATTGTTCGTACATTTTCTTGCTGCTTCGATGTGCACTCCTGCAAAAATGAACAAAAAACGTTATTAAAGAACCCTTTTCAATCCCTTAAGCTCCTCCTCACAACACAAAGAAAATCCCGCAACTTAAAATTAATCAAAAACAGGAAAGTCTCCTTGACAGGACTAAGAAAAAAAGAATCTCTGCAATCCCCACTTATATCTGACTTTATCTAAAATTCTGAAACCACGCCCACTCTCGACTTACCATTTAAATAGTTCCAGCCGAGAGGCAGGGCTGAACAACAATAGAGCCAAATTAACGTATTATTTTCCGAAACCGTATCCCTTATATTTTTTTTTTTATAAAGGAAAGAAGAAAGGAAGAAAAATATTACTTTGGAACTCCGGCGCGTAATTCCTTGACCGCGTGCTTGGAATCAGGTCTAAGGAAGATGACTACGGGGTAAAACTGAGCATAGTTGAGTTTATCGACCGCCCCAGGGGTGATATCCAAGAGGGCGTGCCTTCCCTTTTCCACTAAATCGCGTATGGCACTTAAGCGAACAATGCCACCATTACTGGGGCCATTCCGCTCTGACGAGGTGTCTTCGATGCGCTGCGAATGGCTGTGGGAGGTGTCCAAAGGCGAGGCAAACTTGTCAGGATAATCTTTCAGCAATTTATCGCGTGCTAAATCTGCCACGGCGCCAAACAACACCACGGGGCGGACAAAACCTGGGTGGCGCAAAACCACGCGTTCGTAGGCGGGAAACTTTGACAGTGTTTCCGCAAAAACCACTTCGTCCCAATGATCCTACGCAAAAAAAAATAAATAAATAAATAAAAAAAAATCGAAACGAGTATTAAAAGCCACGTAAAAAAGGGTTGAAAGAGACACACGAGAGCCTTTTCCTAACCCTTCAAATTGAATTCCAAATTTACAACAAAGAATCAAAATTTACCCTTCCTAACGATTTGGAACGTCGTTGAGACGAACGTCGCCTTCGGAAAAATGAACCTCGGCTTTCCGAAGCAGTGGCTTCTTTTTTGGCAGCATTAAACTGAGCTGTAGCTAATTCTTCCGCTGTCGAACTGTTGGGAATAACTCCCTTTTGAACCTCGGTATTGCTTGCCCCTTAAAAAAGAAAAATAATTATAACAAAAAACCGTAAAAAAAGTCTAAGAACATCTATAAAAAAAATCCCCAGCAACTTACCAATCCGGGCCACTTGCCAAGCCCCTACTACTCCATTATGCAATGTGTCAAGGACGTGGAAAACTTCTCCTTTCCTAAAGGCCAGTTCCCCGGCTTTAGGATTTTCGTATGTAAAATGAGTCCTAGAACAAACAAAAAATCAAGACCAAATTAGCATTTTCAATTCCACTACCCAATTGTAATCAATTTTGTACTATGTCTTTTAATAAATAGACAATTTACTAGTCAATTTGCGTAAGTCTGATGCATATAATTTCTAACCATAATAAACGAGATTAAATATTTGATTTATAATTTAACCCTTCGTAAATAACAATTCTGCGACATTCAACGCAAGTAATCGATTTTACACAAGTTTAATCGATTTTAATCACACGATGAAAGTAAGTTAAAAAAAATCAGAAGCAGCTGTTTTTTAATATACAGATAAAATAAGCTTTGAAGTGCAATTCACTAAATAGATAAATATTTGACTTACTTGACATAAAAAGAATCCCCATGCCCAGAGGCGAGAACCATGTCATATTCATCCCTTCGATGCTGTACAATAAGGTCAATTTGATCTTGAAGACTAAGTAGAAATAGAACAGCTTCTTCACGAGTCACACCTTTCATATCCATTTCGTTAACCTAGGCAGAAAATTTTACATTATCTAGTCATTCTCGGATCCGGAAAGTAGTCCACCTACATTATTTTTTTCTTAAAAAAAAGTTCTTAAGGCAAAGTTTCTACCTTGAGTATCTTATCACCCGGCGTCAGACCCTGCAAAGCTGCGGGGCTGCCCGGTTGGACTGCAGTTACAAAAATGCCCACATGATTGCCGCCTGTCAAGCGAATTCCCACAGATCCTTCCTTCTGGAAACTGATGAACCGAGGATCCGGCCTGAAACAACACAATTGCCATGAGAAAACGCCACATTTTATCCTCTCGTCTGCTTTCTCTCTAACCTTACCATCAAATAATATAAGGAAATTCTAGTAAAGAATCTCTCAAAGATTTAACAAAAAGAAAAAGGGACTTACATGGGGACTTTGCTGAGATCCTCTGATGGATGTCTCCGTCCACTCGTATAATAATCTACAACAAAAGCAACTTAAATTAATCCAAACATATGTATGAAATTTTTTTTTTTAAAAAATCTTTGTTTAGTAAACTTACCTTCGGGTCGGGGAGGGGGCGGACGTGGAGGGGGTGGATCCTCCCCTTCTTCTCGTCGCTCTAAAGGCTGATCCAGCTGACTTAGGGATAGATCCATGATCGGTCCTCGGGATCTCCCCTGACTCGCATTCCCATTTTGTCCCTGAACTCGAGAAAGATTGCTCTTTTCTTCGTATGGGTTGCTGGGCGAATGATGCTGCCCACTCAAGCGGTTATAATCCACGGATCCGCCCCTCGTCGGCGGCTGGACATACAAATTCTGCGACGAATGTGAATATCCTCCTCGAGTTTCGTAATTTCCATAGCCTTCTAACCAAAATACCCCCAAACATACATTAATAAATAAAAAATGTTATATAATCCAATAAAGCATTATCGTACCTTTTGGATGACTTTGGGCAGGATCGTACACATTTGGGTCATGTAAACGCCCATTTAATGGCGTCAAGGGTCCCATACCCAATATGTGGCCATTAGTGCCCAAACCAGAGGCTCCGCCCCCTGGACTCCCGCCATTCGACACCAAGGACGGCTGCTCGCGTCGGATAGTGAGGGTGAGTTTGTCTTTGGCTGCATCCATCAGCTTTTTGGCTTCTTTCAGACTGATCCCTTCAGTTGGCGTGGCGTTGATTTGTACGATCCAGTCGCCTTCTTGCAAGCCGTGCTGTTCTTGGAGTGCTTTGTGATTGAGCTCTTTGACATACAGTCGCGAACCCAAGGTAAGACCGAAATCTTCTTTCTTTTTGCTCTTCGAGAGGGTCACTTTGTACGTGTCGCTTGGCACATGCGCATGAGAAGCGTGGACAATCCTCCGCTTCACAACCAGGTGAACCGCGGCACCACTGTCTCGTAATACCTGAACGGCTGTGGCATAATCCACGTTGTCCAACGACACGCCATTGGCGCTCAAAACTCGGTCATTTATTCTGCAAAAACATCCATTTAATAACTTCTTTTAAGTTAATCATTTTTATCTTAAAACTTATTCTTCACTTATATTTTATATTTTCTTAAAGGGGGAGTAAGGTTTCAAAATGAAAAAATAAATGTTCTAGAAGAGACCAAACTACATGTTCTGGCTGAAGAACCCCTATGTCAATTATGCATATTAACCGAGTAATTAATTATTTAGCGGTTTAAGCTCCGCCTCTTTCCCCCACTTTTCAAATTTTCCTATCCTTATAACACTGGGGACAGTTGGCCGAAGGCCTAGCGACTTTGCCTGTGAGCGCATTCATAATCGATCCCAGATCTCATAGGGACCGTAACATGACCTTTCTTTTGAATGCTCCAACAAGTCTTTAGGTGCTTTGGTTAACTTATACGCTCAATCACAAAAAATGACTTTCTTCGCGCCGTGGCTTGCGGGCTCCGCTGAACGCCATGTAGGAATCGTTACCCGCATTGTCGGAACCGCCGCTTTCGGTCCCATTGCCAGGGGATGGGCTCTCGACTGCGAAGCCGACCCGAAACTTGCCCAAAGGCTCTCCGGCGCGGGTCTCGGCCCGGAAGGACGGCGATCGCGCGATGGCGCGAAGAAAACGTCGTTTTTTTTTATTGAACTTGTAAATTAACCAAAGCACATACAGACTTGTTTTAGTATTCAAAATAAAGGCCATGATACGGTCTCTTTGAGATCTGGGATCGATTTTGAATGCGCTCACAGGCAAAGTCGCTAGGCCTTCGGCCTACTGTCCCCCGTGTTATAAGGATAGGAAAATTTGAAAAGTGGGGGAAAGAGGCGGAGCTTAAACCGCTAAATAATTAATTACTCGGTTAATATGCATAATTGACATAGGGGTTCTTCAGCCAGAACATGTAGTTTGGTCTCTTCTAGNTATTTTTTCATTTTGAAACCTTACTCCCTTTTAATTTTAAATTTAAACTGGTTTCTATAAAATTTTAATTTTAAAACGAAGGAGAAATGATTAATTGAATTAAATCTCAAAAAGAAAACGACAGTCATTTACAGCGGAAGTTAATTTTCAGGGAATAAATACTAGAAAAATTATCTTTCCGTCACTTATTGTTGACAATTTTGGCTTAATTGGCGGAAATAAAGCGGTTATAAACTTACTGTAATTTGCCTTCAGCTGGGCCACCTTTAAGGACGTCGGAAATGGCAATAGCAGGGTCTCCATTGGCAAAATGTGGATTGTCCCGCCCTCCTGATACGGCAATTCCGAATCCATATCCCGGCACACGATTCAGCGCCAATTGATGGTATTCCCAACTCACGCGATCGCCTCCCTGGAAGATTAAAAATTTCCATAAATTATTCTCTAAATTCACAATTAACTCCTCTACACGTTTTTTGACTCCTGTAGCAGTCAATTAAACAACTATTAACCTATTTAACGTTTAAAAGCCAATTGTCTATAGAATCTGATTAATGCGCACCCACGAAACATCAAAAACATTAGTTTCGGCCTCAATCCATGACAAACCCCGAATTCCGCCCAAGAATTCCTTTACTTCCTTTACTTCTAAATTGAGGACTTTGGCCATTTTTTGCAATATATTTTACTTTGCAGTGGCAATTACGCGAAAAGTAGAACCGATTTTTCGAGAATATCGTGGCAGTAAATGTAAAAGAGATCCAAATCTTGACTACGTGGTGGTCTTAAAACTTTCTAATTCTTGTGTACGAAAAAAATAGAACAGGAAACACAATAAAACATAACAAAGTAAATATCCAGCAAAGCTCGGTTTTAAAACCCCAAACATCCAGAACCGACACTCCACTCAGGGATGATCCATGCATCCATTAATATATTTTTTTTAAATAATCCGCAATCGCGAACAGAAATCAATACCTGTTCCACCACGCCTTCAGAACGGGGTAAAGGGGCGTGGTTGGTCCCCAACCCCGCCTCGGCTTGCCAAGCCATTTCGAAAAGTCTGAAATTCTTTTTAAAAACAAATTTCCTCTTCTAAGCTCCCAATTTCCCCCTTTGAGTAGCTCCTAAACCCAAACACTTTCCAACGTCTTGTGAGACGGGCAACTTTTTTCACTTTCGCTTCACCAACTCTCCGAACCCATGAATAAACCATCCAACGCCAAACAAACACTACACCAACACACTCACACGTACAAAATCTCCCTCAAACACCTGTTCCACACTGCTGGACCACGCCCATGTGTAGTCTTTTATCTTTTTGACCACGACAATTAAACGTTAAAATTCCACACCAAATAAAAGCCCGAAATATTCGCCCGAAAAATACCAGCGTCTCTCGCTGCCTCTCTCTCCCTCTCTTACTCGTTTTCTTGCTCTCGCCTTGTCTCGGTTTCTCTCTCTCTCTCCAGCTAAAGGAGAGCGAGCGAGGCAAAAGGCCTTCAAAAACCTTCCAACGAACGATCCTCAGGTGTGCTGGGATGTGTGCCCTCAAGGGCAATTTTCTGGTTAGCAAAAAGCTTCCCTTTACCAAGACCTTCCCCCACCACCCACTCAAACTGGGGGTCGGGTGGGGTGGGGGGATAAAAAGGAATGCAGACCTCCCTTCCTTTTCAAGTTCCTATCAAACAGGTTCCCTTCCCAGGAATCTCACTCCAACAAGACGGCGGAGGTAAACGGGGGGCAGCATAAGGAAAAGGACGTGAGACCGAACAACAAGACAAATTTTCGAATTTCCCTAGCGGGCGGAGCTTAACTTGGCAAAGAACTTACAGCTTTCCGAGAACGCCGTTCGCGACTCCGACTCCGTCGGTGGGCGGAGCTACGGTGACGGTCACCACTCGAGTTCGCATTTCGCGACACCATAATTAGTTATACACGCTAATTAAGGGAACTCATTAATGTTTAGTTTTCGGATTTTTTTTATGACCGTCTTGAATGCGCATGTGCGAAGGGGGAAAGATAACTGTGGAAATCAACAATCAAATTCCCGTGTGTTCACTTGGTTGCTACACACACAGCTAATAAGAGTGATTAAGCTGGAATTCCGGAGGAGATTTACTGGAACAAAGTTTGCCGAACACGTTCTTGGAAATGTTGCCAGGAGGCAAATGCGCCGTTTGGATTGTGAACAGACGGATTTTGAGTAAAGTTTTCCGAAAGGCCCTGGCAGACTTGTGGGATGCTAAACACATCCATACGCCCCCCTGGAGCGGATCAAGTAACACAAGGAAAACCAGGGTACCACCCACCCACTCCTTTGGTTGTGTTTTCACACCTTTGGGAACATTACACGAACCAAATTGCCCTTTCTTTTATTTAAAAAATATATTTTTTTTATTAAAGTTTTTAACAAAAAAAATATTTTTGGAAGTTTTTCGGGGACTCCGGGCCTCGGAGATATGTTTCGAGGAAAACGGCTAATGCATAATGTAGTTTAATGAGATTAAGAGTGGCTTAGGTCCTTCCTTAATGAGATTGTTGTGTGCTTTCAGAGCAAACCAATTATTATTTTTTCTTTATTATTTTTTAAGGGGTTTCCGACATGTTTTTGTCATATGCCCTTTGAACCGAATTAAGAGACCTCAGAAGTCTTGAGAACGAGAACTTGGTTCCCAAGGTTTTTTTTTCAGAAACGAATTTATGGAATTCAGGAAATAAACAGAATTCAGAAAAACTCGACAGAAATGAACAAGAAGAAAAGAGAAAATTATAATAACTTACTTCCTCCTCCACCGGTTCGTCCAATACTTCGGTAAGCGCGGTAGTGGGCGTGGCTAGAATCAATGCTAAGGGGCTGCTTTCAGATGGTGGGCGTGGCGGTAGTGCGGGCAAGGGGGAGTGGCGGTCGAGCAGGAAACTAGGCGTGCGTCGATCTACAACAAAATTTATTTACATTTTCAAGAAATCGATTTACATTTTCAAAAATCGATTTACAAGAATCTTCAAATTTAAAATGTGCATATTATTATAAGTTTATACACCATATAATTTTTTTATTGAATAAATGAACAAGCAAACAATTAACTTTACTACTTATTTATCTAACTACTGACTGATTTATTTTGGGAGTTTTTTAAAGTCAATACCAACGTACGAACGTAGGCTTTTTTTCTATTGTTGGTTACCTTTATTAAAGGTCTATTTTTACACAGCTCTTTTAAGCTTATGATATAAATATATACATGAATGGAGGGTAATTTAACCTGGGAGTTTACTATACTCCTAAATTATGTTTTAAGCTTCCTTGAAGAACTCGCAAATAACTGGATTTTTTTTTATTGGTTAAAAGCGTTTCGGTGTTAAAATGTAGCTTAGGGACGTTATTTATTAATCTATCTTTAAAATAAACTACTTTGATAAAATATTTAAGAAAATTACAAGTCTAAATTCTACTAATCATCTGCTATGCATTTCAGCTTACAGTTAAATGAATGAACTACGTAATACTAAATGTGAACTCACGGCAATTGTTAAAAGTTTTAACTATTCAAAAACTAGTTTCCTAAACTTGAACACGCATTAATAAGTGAGCACGCATTAATTTGTCTGTCAACTTTAATTACATATTGCTTAATGCCGCACTGTAATTACCTTCCTTTGATTAATGAACTGACGGAATTATCCAAACTCACAAAGTTAGTTGAAAAAAGGCTAAACTCGAGTCCTAGACACAAATTCATTAACTTGCTTTTCGTAAGAGAATCAGCCCCTTCTGATTACTGTCAAGAATCCAATTAATTAGCTAATTGGTTAACCTTTTTTAAAAAGAAAAGAAAAAAAATACGTTTTTCTGTTTACCTGAGAGCAAATTCGCAGGAGACGACGTGCGGGAAGCATTTGCCATCAACAATTGGTGGATTAAAGGCGGATGGATAGCTGGAGGCGGAGTGGACGGCGGTGGGCGTGGAAAAGTGGAGTAAATGGAGTATGCTGAGGCGGGGCTCACTGGGCGTGAGTGATTGCTGCCTTTTAATCCTCCAAATTCGGCAGGAGTAGGACCTCGGGAGGAAGTAGCTGCGGCAGTGAGGGATAAGGGCGTGGCTATACGTGTGGGCGTGTCGGTGGAATCCCGATTCTTCGCTTTCTTGTGCTTGGCTCCTAAACGTCGCGTCAGGGATGCAAACGGGGACAATAAAGAAGCTGCAGAAGGTGCTCGTGAAGGTGGACGACGCTCCAAAGGAGGCGTGTGGGTCAGCACCTGTTGGGGCAGAGTGGGTGGGAAAATGGGCGTGGCCAACGGGGAAGTGGAGTCGCCTGGACTAGGCGAAGTACAGCGACTACTTGTACTACTCGTAACCGATAGTCTAGACCTTCTAAAGCAAGAACATAAAAAATACCATTAGTCTGAATTATATTAATTATTCAAGCATTAATTACCGGTTGGGACTGGGGCAAATCCTCGAGTTCGACGATGGAGCGGGTGGGGGAGGGGCCAACGGTGAAGATGAAGAGCTCGGCGAAGGTGACATGGGCAATCCTGGCATGCCTAATGTAAATTAAAGTGCAAGTTACTTAATATACTCTTAGAAATTTGGCTTTCAGAAACTGTTTGCATGGATATATTAGAAAAATCCCCTTATTTTGATTTACTAAAGCACCGTTCAAAAATTATCTTGAGCGGATACTGAAATGGTTTCTTTTTAATCTCAGAATATTAAATGGCAGTCACAATATTATATTAACTATATAATCCCTAATAAAGTAATGTAAATAAAAACCAATTTCAGTGATGCCCTAAATGCTACAACACATATTTCGCAATTACTAAATTATTGCATTATTTTTTTCGATAAATTATTAGACAGTGAAATTAAATAAGTACAGTATACCACTTATTGTGTTCACGTTTGTCACGTGAATATTGTTTATATTAAGCGAAGATTCTAATAACAGAAAATCGGTTACTGGCTTGTTTGAATAAAAAAAAAAAAGCATCGTCTACTTTTTAACACTTTCCCACATGTTTCCTTTTTCTAGATTACCTAGACCCAGTATTATTTATTTCGTAACGATTTTTCAACAATTTTTACGATTGAGGAATTCCTAATTTAACGGCCGCTTCCCTTGTGGCAAATCTTTAAATTTAACTAGTCGTAAGTTTCAATGAGCCGCAACTTCTCTTTTACATTGAAATCAACTCTTTTTCTTGTTCGTCGACATTTTTATATTAACACACTCTAAAACACAACTAACACTGCTCCGTTGATGCCTACTCGTACGCTAGAAAGGTTCTCAACACGACACCCCTCCTAATTTTCCCAGTCAATCAAAGGAACTGGTCATTCAATTGACTGGGGAGTTTAGAATGGATTTCCGCTTAAGCGTAGTAGTATGCTAGAAATGACAGCTTGTTCCAAACGACATAAAAGCAATGTCATTGGTCAATATGCAAAGTCTATGTAGCAAACACGACCGTAGTTTCGTTACTGTATACACGTGAAGATTCTTTTGAAAATTGATTCTAATTTCCGAAAGCGTGATTCTAATAACCGATTAAAAATACTTTGAATGTTATTATTTTGAAACGGTCCTTAAAAACTTGATCCCATTAAGCGGCTGATTCTAGTAACCAGTGATCACAATAAGCGGCATCTATTGTATATCGTAATTACTAATTATTGTATTTTTTTTTATAAATTATTAATTAGTTAAATTGAATTATGATTATATATATTATAGATTTACAGCGTTTATATTACTTTACTTGGCCGTACGACGTCCAATTAAAACCGACTTAATTTTCTTAAATGGATTAAAAAGAGTAATTCCCGGAAAGCAAAGTAGAACAAAAACTTACTGTTCTTCCCTATTTCAACCCATTCTATGGTTCGTTTTGACGTCACGCTGGCATAAAGCCTGAATCCTTTTCCTTTTGAAAGTTAATGTCCCTAATAATCTTTCCGCTCTGCTTATCGCAGCTCATTACGCTCCCCAAATGAAGTCACTGCGAGCTGCCTCCTTCAAAGCCTGTAGAATGTGCCATGCAAAGTAGATTCATTTTTTTTCCCATTTTAAAACTTTAAAACTTGGCAGCAAAAATGTTTTTGGAATTTCACCCCTCTAAAGTCTCAATTTCTAGTGTTTGGGATAGCGGAAAGGAATGCCATTCAAGTGGGTCCTTTTGAAATAAAACTCAACTCGATATTCCCCAGACGCTTGAAAACGGGTCCAACCCCCGCCCTCAACAGGAACCAAAAACGTCTTTTTTCTGTTCTTTTTTTTAACGCCCATTTAACGCACATGCTTTTCTCCTCATCCTTCAGCAGACACACCAGACTAAAACGGACTAAAATACATTCGTCTGACATGCAAAAAGAAGGGAAAATGCGGCAAATCGTTCCTGATCTTTCGCATCTGCACTTTGTCCAACCCTCCAGAACCCCCAACGCACTGTTATTTTCCTTCTACCACCCAGGAGGAGTCTAATATCTCGAAAATTGGAACATTTTGCTACTTTGCATCTCATGAAAAAACTCGTACTAAATAAACTACCCAAATGAAAACGTTTGGGAACCCAATCAGAAAATCATTACATCCCTCGCAACCTCACCCTCTTCGCCCTTCCAAGACGCAGAAAAGAGGCGCTTTTCGGCGTTATTGATCGTGCGTGAGGTCTTTTCTCTCTCTCTCTCTCTCTTCTCTTCTCTTTCCGTCTCCTTCCTTCCTTTACGTTGGGAAGCTAAAATCAAAAACCCCTGGGGTACGCGAGGCAAAATCGACGAGGGCTAATCTCCGCAGAAAAGAAACGTTCTTTTTCCTCATGATGGGGTCACGAAGAAGGTAACCGGAAACTGGTAGTAAAAAAAATCGTGAGTCTTGATGGGAAGTATGCTTCTGTCTGGGGCTCTTGAACCCTAAGGTAAAAGATCCGGCGATGGGGAAACACGGTGAAAAAAATATATTGGCAGGTGTAAATCTTGGACGAGGTAAGGAAAGTGTCGGATGACTGACCAAGATCCTTTCTTTTTTTCCGCAGGACGAATTGATTGGGATCGGCACGAAAATCGTTTCTGTCTTGTGAAGGGCCACGGAAGTTACTCCGATAGACCTTGTTTGCTGGTGGGGGGTTTTCAGGGTGGGTCCTAATCTTGCTTTCGCCGTTTCGCAGACGAAGATTGAATGGGAAGGGTAGCCAGCTGGGCGGAAGCTGGGAGTCAGAATGCTTGCAGGATGTAAACATATGAAGGTTTCCGAAGCTTTAATGAGCCTTAAGTTGAAGCTAATGGGCATCTCCCGGGCCTCTATCGTAAATATATGCAGAGCTACTAATAAACATCAATTTGGTGCCTTATTTATAGTCGGGTGTTTAACTAAGACGTAAGAGTTATTAAATGGAAAAATAATGAGGTGCTAAAGTAAACTTACGGGCAGATTCGAGTAAAAAGTTGGTGAGGAGGTGAGGGCATTCTTTTTCGAGGGCTAAACAGAGATCTCGGAAGGCAGTAAAGCCTTTTTCGGCGATTAAACCGCAGAAAAATGCCACTCTTTCGTTTTTATTGGTTCGTCGTTGGAAATCTTCCACTTCATCTGTTGATAAGGTGCCGTGCTGGACCAAAAACTGGACCACGCGACCATCTTCTATTTCACTGGCTAGCACGTTCTGGTGTTGCTCTAAAATCGCGTTTAAGTCTGCCGCCATACTTTGACTGCTACTGTTGTTGGATGACATTACAACATACAAGTCGTGTCACTTACTACCACTGTTAGTTTTTGTGGTTGTACAACTTTAAAAAGTTCAGAATGCTGGGTGTCATAGTTAAGGTTTATATCGGACACGCGACAGCTGCTCTTCTTAATTGAATTCACTCACGGAAAGGAAAAAAGCAACATAACCGCACCACTTGTCAATGTTAATGCAGCCCTCAAAGCTGGCGGAGATGATCCGCGGCCATCTTTGTCCCACACTTGTCACACAGAGAGCCCACGAGCGCGGGAGACGCCGACCATAACAGTGCTTCTGCCGCTGGGCTTTACGGCGAAATAGACTCCAAAAATAAATAGGCGCCAACCTCCTTGAATCGCCATCTGTAGGAATCCAAATGAAACATTGCGTAGAGGAAGTAGCCACATAATGTATCCAAGGAGCCAGCTGCTGATTGGCCGTTGAGACACGGATCGGCTATAGCTTGTCAGACAAATCGATTATAAACAGTTTAAGTGTGAATACTAATAAATATGGGAAAAAATCAATTCCAAACCAATTCGGTTTGTTCAGCTCAGGTAAGCTAACAAATCGATATACCCATACTGCTATCGTTTTATGTTTGAGCTTCATTTTTATATTTCCCGCCGTGAGGAAGGCGTTGGTCAAACGGGTCTGACCATAGAATGAAGCGAGAGAGAGAGGGAATATCGCTGTGTAGAAATCTGTTATCAAGAAATAGATAGAAAAGGAGGAGCCAATGGAACCAACACGGAATAATTTCTGATTAGCCGCTAGAACACAGATCGATATCGCTTGTCAGGCACATCGATTATCAACAATTTAAGTGTGAGTATGAGTAGTATGGGAAAAATCAATGGGAAACACTGATAAAAATTGATATATCCATACAGCCATCGAATTACTTTTGAATCTCATTTTTGTATTTCCCGCCATCAGTAAGGCACAGGTCTGACCAATCCTGTCCTATCAGGGAACTAGCCTGAAGCTTCGAAAAGTGGGAAAAAAAGTCCCATAAGGAAGAGGTTGCCTGTTCCCTCTATATATCTTTACTCTGGAATGTAAGCTTTCATTATTGTGATTGATTTGGAATCAACTTGACTTAATAATCAAAATTTGTGAAAGTATCACCTAATTGATAACAGTTAATATCCTTGATAACATTATTAATGTTTATTATTTTAATTTAAAAGATATACATATTTTGTTCTTTTCATTTGCCATTCGCCAGTCGCTTGTCCTTCGTTCGCCGTTCCAAGAGTTTTGTGTTATTGGGAAAGAATAAAAATAAAAAATAAAAAATACTTCTAGGTCAATAATGGCTCCCATTGGGGTACAAAATGACTCAAGTAGCGACGAATCGGAAGGTATTTAAACACATCAAGTAAAGGAAATACTCTCATTGAAGTAAATTACCTGTTATGATAGCTGAGAAGTCCAACGCTGAGGAATCAGGCTCGGGAAACGGTTCAGATTCAGACGCAGGATCTGTGGCCAGTAGGAAAAGCTCCGTTTCGAACACTTCAAACAAAAGCGGTAGCAAACAAGGAACTCCTTCTGCTTCACCACGTCATGGTAGCGGAAGCGAAGCTGAAATTGCAAGTCCTTCGAGTCGACATAGCGCTCCCAGTTCCAAATCTTCAAGTCGGAGCAGCAGCCCAGCCAGCAAGCGCAGCGGTAGCGCCAGCCCTGAACCAAACGTTGAGAAAGAGAAAAGCGACGTTGAAAATGCAGAAGAGGCTGAAGAAGTTGCCCCCAAAAAGAAACGAGCGATTATAAGCGACGAATCGGGCAGCGAAGATGACAAAGGTAACTGAAACTTACTTATAAATGAAAATTTCGGCTAATTTGAAGGTTTTCTCTACTTTAGTAAACGCTCAAGCTTTGTTCGGCGAAGCTGATGATATTAGCTCCTCTTCGGACAACGAGAAGAAAAGCGAAAAGGCTGATTCCGATAATGAGGCCAAAAGAAAATCTGATTCGGAAGATGAACGTGAACGGGACAACGAAGATGAAGACCGCCCAGCACGGGTCGTGGACGAGGGCAAGGAAACCAGACGAGAAGAGGGCGAAGAAGAAGTGGAAGCGCCTCCCGAGACACGAATCGATGTGGAAATCCCCCGAATTACAGCTGATATGGGCAAAGAAACCCATTTCGTCAAGTTCCCTAATTTTTTGTCCGTAGAACCACGTCCCTTTGACCCTCAAACCTACGAAGATGAAGTCGACGAGGAGGAAACTTTGGACGAAGAAGGCCGAGCGAGGTTAGGAAATTCCAAGTTAGGCATCCCGGTATCATTAAAAATCCATTTTTTCTTTCTAGACTCAAGTTGAAAGTGGAAAACACGATTCGCTGGCGCACTGTTTTCGACAAAGAGGGTAACGCCGTGAAGGAAAGCAATGCCAGGATGATTCGATGGTCTGACGGCAGTCTTTCCATGTGTTTGGGCTCAGAAATTTTCGACGTTTATAAACAACCGTTACAAGTATTAAAACTAAATCAATGTAAGGATTACTGACTAATTTTCGGGTATTTCTAGGGCGATTTCAATCACCTGTTTATTCGACAAGGTACTGGTTTACAAGGTCAAGCTGTATTCCGTACCAAACTCACCTTCCGACCGCATTCCACCGATTCCTTCACTCACAGAAAGATGACGCTTTCTTTAGCAGACAGATCCACTAAAGGATCTGCTATCAAGATCTTGGGGACTGTGGGCGCGGATCCTGAAGCTCACAGAGGCGAAATGATTAAGGTGATTTTATCCCCCTCTAACTTTTCACATCTTTTATTATGGTTTTCAATGTGTTTAATATTCTTATGTAGAAAGAAGAAGATCGATTAAAGGCATCAATAAGGCGCGAATCCAAACAAAAGCGTATGCGGGAACGTTCGGCAGCAGGACGGGGCTTGCACGCATCCTACTTGGAACCTGATCGTGAAGACGAATCGGATGACGAAGGCGCTATTTCTATTGCTGCCATAAAAAATAAGTACAAGCGCGGATCGGCAACCCTGCGAGGTAAAAAAAACAAGCTAAAATAAAGAGAAACGAGAGTCCATCGTAGCGGAAACTATCAAATCTGTAACAAATTACTATTTTTTTTTTTACATTTTTCTTTTATTTTAGATATTCGCTCCATTTACTCATCAGATGAAGATGCTTCAGATATTGAAACACGTAAAGCCAAGCGACTTGAACGAGCGAAAGCTTTAGAGGACTCGGAAGAGGAAGAGGAGAGCAGCAAGCAAAGAAAATCTCGAGCTATTTCTGATTCAGAGGAAGATTAATTTTGATAACAAAAACTGATTTTTTTTTCTTAAAGCCGTCATGGGTTTGGTTGTACTCTTTGTGGAAGAAACGAACATACAGTACATTGTTTTCACGCATTATTTGTGGCTATTTGCAGCAACTACATTTCCAAAAATTCCTGGCGTCATAGTAAAGTTGCCCATGATCTTTAGGTAAATAAAATCCAGCTGTTTGTTAAAGTTAATAAACATTCGGAAATAAGGGGAGTATTATGCATCGTCTGGTCGGGGAACATTTTTCTTTTTTGGCAGACGATAAGATTGGGATTTGGGAAAGGTATGTAACATCTATGTACAAGTCAAAGGTAAGGAATATAATGGGGCAAAAAAATGAAAAATAAAAGAACTCAACAAAAGCCCCAGTTTTTCTTGTTTTTGATCACTTATGGGTAATAGGCATGGCGGTTTCGTAGCCTCCTTTGGACTGCATGTGCTGCTGTAATGCGTTCAGATAGGTAGAATTGAGGGTCACATCTGTCGAACCAACATGGGCTGTGTGCCGAAAATCCGTTGGTAAACCAATCATAGAACGATCGATACGTGGTCGCAATGGTCGCTATGAAAGTCAAATATGTATAGGTTTATATTTTAATTGTAGGCTTTTTAAGAAATTTACCTGGGTTTGAGGTTGTTGGGTTATGCAGCAAGAGAACCAATGAATGACAGCACCACTAGTAGCCATGTTTTTTTTTTAATAGTTTTTTTAGTAGGTCTGCAGAGATTCCAAAACATAAACTGTGCAACTTCTTATCGGATTACAGGAAATAGATCGCCCACGTTCCTGTTAAGTCATCGAAGCATTTCTTGGCAGTTGAGTAAAGGAACTGACCATATAAGAGAGTATAAAAAAGCAGGAATTAGGGTATGACCTGCGGTTATATGAATGTATGAATGAACTGAATAATTCTTCTCACGGGATGATGTTGACCTACCTTACTTCTGAGCTGAGCAGTTAAAATGCGAAGCGCGGCAAGCGACGCTCAGGAAGACGCTGAATTAATGACACAGATTGTAAAATGATTAAGATGATAATTCTGAATAACAAGTAATAATTATTAGCCAATTAAAACTACACGGTTAGGTATTTTTGACTGGGTGATCCGTGGTTGGGGAAAATAAATAAAACAAATGTCAACGAAAACAACAGTATCGATATACAGTGTTGCCAAGTTTTTCATTTTTAAATGCTCGCCAAATTTGCACTTCAAGTCGCAATGTCTCTCCAAAAGTAACGGAGAACGAGTCGCCAAAGTCGCTTGTTCCATTTAACTAAATATCATGTATTTAAAATTTACCATTCGTAAAGTTACTTTACATAATTTTATTCAAGATAGTCGGAAATATCGTCGGCGTCTTGTGAAATGTAGCATATGCATATCAAAATTTAACTTTACCAACATTTCTTCTGATGGCTGAAAATCTTTGCAACATATCTCTTTCATGCGTAGTCCGTACTTCACATGCAGATTTTGATGCGATTTGAGGAGAACTTGCCCATCACGACGACCACGGTAGCTCACAAAAAATCACTCAACAATCCTAGCCTAGCCTAGGCTAGAATTGTTGAACATCGTTCAGCTGATTATTTGTTTCTATCAATGTCGACAGTATGACTCCTAAACTTTGTTTGGAGATTTCTCTCCAGAGCACTATCCTTTAAATACCCAATTCCAGGTGATTTGATTGCGTCTAACGGAATGCAATGCGACTCGCCTCTAGCGTTTAATTTACCTCGGTGGTGAAACTCGCTTTAACTCTAACCCGGATACTTCCTCGAATTGGATAAGAGAATGTGAACGAAAAAAGGCAAGAAGACGCAGCGAAGGGAGTTCTCTTTTCCTTGAAACCAAGAATCTTTATTATACGTAAGGGGGCAAATAAATTGCCAAGCGCTTTTAAATGCCCGCGAAACCATGTTTCCAAGTCGCCAAAGTTGGCGAGAAATCACCGATCTTGGCAACACTGATCCAAGCCGGTACAAGGCTCAAGTGGCCTACAATCGTCCACCGCAGTGTTCTGGATCTTTTTAAAAAGATTAGATCAGATCAGATCAATCGGCCATTTTTGATCTGATTGGCGTTGACCCTAAATTGCAGTGATCTAATCGATTTTTTCGAGAAAATGTACCGATCCCGACCGATCAAAATCAGGCCATCTAGTGGCCATTTCTATTCAGTTTCTAACACCGAAGCAGGGTTGACAGCGGTAATTTTATTTTTTTACCGCTATTCGGTAACGGTAAATGAGATTTTCGATTACCGTACCGCGCTAGATATTTACCGTGATACTTTTAATTTGATGCGGTAACGGTAATCGGTAGCTGTAAAAAAAATTAAAAATTAAAATTGTATGACTGTCTTTGAATAAAGAAAATCTAAGCACATGGTTAAGAAGTTACGGCTTTATTTTTATTGCAGAGTAACATTGCAAACATT
>JAGJRP010000653.1:0-33850 GCA_022832235.1 Lepidurus couesii
ACACACTAGTGTCATTTTTATCTCGGAGTTCCGAAACTGGAGAAGATGTTGTAGAAAATAAATATCGATCTACCGCCAAAATATCGATCTACCGCCAAAAAATTCAATAAACAAGTCAGGCAACAGGCTTTCAAGCCTACGCCCGCAATTTTTGGGGAAAAAAATAGAAAATAAAATATAAAAATAAGAAAAAGTAACGTATAAATGCATATGAAATTTACTATTTATTTCCTATTTTTAAATAGTTTATATTATTTATAATGTTACTATTATTAGTGTTGAATTACCTGTGCGTGTAGATACGGCGCGTAGTACGAGCTGTTGAGGACAAGGAGGAGCAAAACGTTGCAAGTGATGATAAGTAGCGTCACCATAACGATAATCAAGCCGCAGACGAGTTGCCAAGCCCCTAAGGCATCCACCACGACCACCACGCCCCCTAGTTCATTACTCGGCAGCCAGTGACACGTCGTGTTTATGGTCCAACTTGGCATGTTGGCACTTTTTATTAACTTTCTTTCCCCTTGTTTCTTTATTGGTTATTTTTTCCTGGCGAATAATCTGTAACACACACAAAAACCAAACCTGAAACTTACAAACGAAGCCAATTGTATCGACACACTTAACAATTAACGGGGTGCGAAAACCCTCCCCCCGTTTTTAGGGGTTTGGAGTCCTTTCTAGCCTCTTGATGAGTAAAAGAGTTTTAATGATGGAATGTGTGTGCTTGTGACTTTTAATTTGTCACTCCTCAACTTCTTCTTTAGTAAAAAAAATGAAAAAATGAAAATGGATAGAAAGAAGGCTTGAACTTTACGGGAGTGTCGTTAGGGAGAAATGCATTGTTGATAGGAAAAATAACCTGACAAAGGGAAAATACGAAAAATAAGAAAATAAGTCGACTAGAGGAGACGATGGAGACGACTAGAGAGAAGAGAGAGGAAGTCATTGAGGGAAGATAGTGGCGCCCTCCACCGTGCCTGCTGAACCGCCAAATCGATGCTGGCCTTTCATATGGAACTTTTTTGGGGTCTATGTGTTGTGTGTTGTATGTATCCTTGATTCTTGCGTTTGGTGATGGCTGATGGTGCTAGGCGGTTCAATAATTGATGAGTCTTTGATGGAACTCGCTCGGAACCATCCATCATGGGCTTGGAGCTTTCCTTTCCTTTTTTTTTTTTTTACTTTCTGACTCTATTCATCCTTTGAAGAGTAGTCGTCTCGCCCTTTCGCCGATATTTTACAACCTCTTCAGTTCTTTTTCTGGCACAAAAAAGCGAAGCTTTCGTACCTTCCTTGTGTTGCATCGAGTTCACTTGTGCTAGCAGGAAAGTAGTAAAACGGAAGAAGAAAGCATGGCAGCAATTCGGATCCTCTTCGCAGTAATAGTGCTGCTCTTATAGTGAGCGGTCATCCTATCCAAAAGTCCCCTACTTTGGGGTTTGATTGTCCTATCGACAAGCCTACTTTGGCTTCTTGTCCTTGTTTTTTCTTTTTAGGGTAGACTATAGAGAGACTAGGCCAACAATATACATAAAGGAAAGGGGGAAATGGGTTGGAAAAAATAGAAAAAAAGTCCAAGGCGGTGAGAGATGTTCTGGAGCATAAAAAAAGGAAAAAACAGGTCCAAGGTTAGACGCGGAAGAAATTTTGACCAAAAACACGGTTAAAGCTAAAGGTTAAAGCTTTAAGACAACCCCAAGCCCCAAAAAGGATAAGAAAGAACTGGAAAAAGCGACTGCATTACTGCAGCGTTACTGGGTACGTGTTCTGAATGACTGAGAGTACAGGATATTTGCATGTACTTGCGTGAGAAATGGTTTCGATTACTTTAATGAGAATAAAGGGGCGCTCTTGGTTTCTGTGTGAAGAAATTGGAGAAATCGAAGAAATTTTGAAGAAATACTGGAAATTTCTTCAGAAATGGCGATTTTTCATCGCGCCCTTCACTTACTTCGCGAATTTCTTTGAGGAATCACGATCTTTAATAAAGACGAAGACTTGTTTACATGATAGTAAATAGTATACCAATAAGTCTGGGAAATTTCTTAGAAATGATCGATTTCAGCGCAGTAATGTCCCATTGACAAGGAGAATCGCACGTCAACTTAAGAAACTTCCCATTCTGCTGCACTAACAAAGAATGGTTCACCCAGAATGGCTTTTTTCAAAAATAGTCGTGAGCGCCAATTCCGGGATTTCTGTTGCGCGCTTGCAGAAATGACTGCCTAAACACTCACGCCACTTTATTAAATTTTCTCGGCATTGTTTCGCAGTCACTTTCAAGTAGATCTGGGGGGTTATTGTCAATTAAACATCTCGTGCGTACACAAACTCCACACAGGAACACACAAAGAGCCGGGCAGTAATGCAGAAATGTAGAAATGTTTACTTTGTGAACACCCAACTGCGCTCCACGTCTTGATCCCAGCTCGTCTGGGTAAGGAATGAAAGGGGAGATGAGCAAAACTCAATTTGTGAGGGTAGGAAGCTGGGATCGAGAGCAAAAAAGTGGGGCGGCCAAAGTACGGGCAGGCGGAAGGAAATGCCGACTTCTTCTTTTTTTACTCTCTTTTTTCTCTTTTCCCCATTTTTTAAATTTATTTTCAGCCCGTGTCTCTCATTTTCTTTGCCTTTTCCGGTTATTTTCCACCCCCTACAAAAATATGCATATTTAATTTTTTTCTAGGTTGTACTAGGAGGTTCTATTGCTGCAGAAGTACCGGTAAAATCACTTTTGAGGGAAAACTAGTGAGAGAAAAAAAGAGGGAGAGATTTTTTGGATACATTTCTGTTTTCGCCTACCGAATAATTTTTATCGTATCCACTTGACTGGCTGCACACCCCCGCACCTTTTGCCGGTACATTGCTGCCAAAATCTCGTCCCCCATCCCTCTAGTGTTGGTTGCCTTTCCGCAGATATGAACACGTATATCTGTCATTTTATCTCGTTTTTATTTTATTTTTATTTTGTGTTTTGTTTTGTTTTGTTTTGCTTTTACGAGTTTTTGTGGACGCGCAACTTATCGTGGGGTTGATGGCGGTTTAAATATTGCGGAAAGTTCTTGCCCTGTATATTTCTTCGTCTGCCAGCGACGACCTCCTTCTGGCGTTTTCGAGGCCTTGGGGTATGTAAAAGAAGGCGAGGAAATGTACCTACTTTGCATGGGGTTTGCATAAACAAAGCTCCCAAAGTCGACAGCGAAAAGGAATAGTTTTTAGGGGATTTTTAGTTTTATTTCATTTTTGGGTGTGGGGTGCTTGATGTGCGATTTCTAGAACATGCTGCGCTGCAATAGGACCCATTGTTTTCTTCGACCAAAAAGAGGAGGCATTGTTTTATCTTGGGATGGGAGCAGAAAAAAAAGCGACAATTTTTGGTTCTTTCTGGACCGTTGGACTGAACCGACTTGCTGTGGGATGCCTCATTGAACCGCCTTTTTTGTTCAGCTTGAAGGGAATTTCATTTCCGATTTTTTTGGTATATATATCATGTAATTAACCTCCGTCTCCGTGCAACAATACTATTACTGCAGCAGTAATATCCCTAACCAGTTGCCCACACTATGGATAATTGAGGGAAATTTCTAGCAGCTCAAAGAGCTATAGATTTAACAATTAATCAATAATTGGGGTGTTGAACTTCCTCCGGTTGTCTCCACTGCCTCTTTTTGACTCATGGAAGCGTTAAAGCCGTAAAAACATAAAACAAATGAAACATTTACATAAAAATAGAGCAGAAAAGCTAGTTGCTAGTGATATTTTTCTTTATTTTCTACGACAAGTTCACAAGTACTGATTAAAAAGAAATTATATTAAAAAGAAAGATATTGAGAATTACCAAGCGTGAATAGGCCACACCCAGGCGCGTTCGTGACGTCACGACCCCATCTTAAGCAGTTCGCAACTCGGTTCGTTGGTGCGCGAATAATCTGGTACCACGAGCGCTTTGTTTACGGTTTGGACGCATCATAACGGTGGGCCACGCCATGTACTTTCCGTGACGTCACGACCCAAAAGTGTAAACAGCCGTAACTCGCGAACGGCTAATCGTTAAACATTTGATACAATTACAAAATTTACAATTCGTTGAGTTATATAAACAAGAGGCATCCACCACAATCTCAACAAGTGATGTTTGGAATTTCGCTCCCTTTTTAAATGAGAATGGTAGGAAACGTGCTCAAGCTATGATTTTGGCGTCGTTAAGTTTCAACTTGTGTATTCTTTTCATTTCACCAATCCTCCCGACCGGAAAGTACACTTTAGAAAGTCCCCAGTTAACACCCATCAGCTGCCCGAAATTCCCACGCCTCCTTTTGCAAGTGAGTGCGAAGCGTTATAAGAAGATAAGGTTTAGTTTGTTTGTCTCCTTTTTTGTGAACTATTTACAATCTGGAAATTCTTTATTTTTTTAGAATTTTTTCACGCGACAAGAAATTGGGGATGGGATTTTAAGCCGGACTGGCTGGAGGAGAGTCGGCTTTAGTTTGTAGAAGGAGCTGCAGCAGTTTTTGCTCTGCTTCAACTCGAGGGCAATTAGGAAACACTTGGGAACACTGCAGGCCTTGCCAGGATGTTAAACGCTGCAGTAATTGTGTCACAGCTTCAGCAGGACTCAGGCGTAACAAGATTAGGTCCAATCCCACACTAAAATAAAAAAAAAAAGTTCTTTGAAATTTACGACTTTTCCTAACGAACAAGCGACATTTGCATTAAAGTAACTTTCAATCCTTTCCATACCCAAAACCTAATTTCTTTAAGAAATAATTACTACTTTAAAGCCTATAGTTATTTATTTAGAATCCAATTTTAATCACATCGTGACTTTTTCTTCGCGCCATCGCACGATCGCCGCCTGCCGGGCCGGGACCCGCGCCTAAGACCCTTTGCGGAACATTCGGTTCGGCTTACACCGTACCTGCCGGCCCGAGACCCGCGCCTGAGAGCGTTGGGCCAAGTTTCGGTTCAGCTTCGCAACGGAGAGCCCATCCCCATGGCGAACAGCGGAGCGCGCAGTCACGGCGCGAAGAAAAAGTCAGTTTTAACTTGATTGAGCGTGTAAATTAACCAAATCACCTATAAATTTGTTTGAGCATTCAAAAGAAAGGTAAGGGTATCGTGCCCCTATCATTCGGAAGATAAATTTTTATATGCGTTCATATTAAAACAAGAATTTAATGGATCTTGGTACCTATTCAACCGAGCTACGATGGCAGTAATATCATTGTTGAGAGCACTGCGATCCAATTCTTCGCAGTATAGGGACCATAAACATTCCATGATATCAGTGTCGCGATGAGTGTACGCATTGATGAGGTTCAAAACGACTCTGACCAAGTTGTTGGAGGTAGATACGGAATCCTGTTCATCGAGCAGGTTTTCCATGTCTGGAATGCGTTCATCCCAGCTCGTTTCGTTGTTTGACAGCAATAAAAGAGCATTGCTAGGGTCCAGAAACAGTAAATCTAACGCCGGGAATTCATTATTAGACTGCTGATTGTCTGGGTTAAGGTCTGATTGAAAGTGTCGAGCTTCTCCGGAAGGATTAGGCAGTCCCACCAACTGATGGATGCGACGTAATAAGAAAATTCCCATGCCCAAATAACTTAAGGCGGGCCAACTTTGACGGTACGCGCGCTGGGTCGGTTCCGGTACTTGCAGGCTGTAATAATCGCTTTGATTCATGTTATCCGTTAAGCTTGTGAACGACTGGCTCACTAACTTGAGCAGGTCGACGACTTGGAACACCTCACGATCCCAGTCGGTATCGTTAACAGAACTCCATTGGGTTTTCTCATAAGAAGTCGACGTCGGTATCGGAACAGTAGTAGTGGAAGAGGAGGTTGAAGTAAGGATAGTATTGGCAGGGGTGGAAGGAGAGTCTCGATATGGTCCGATATTGGTAGGATAAGGTAATCCGATTCGTCTTTGGTTGAATTCTGAATCAAAAGACTCTACAGACTCGGAATCCAGGGGAGAAAACTGGCTTGGGTTCGAAATTTCCAACGTTTTCGGAGGAACAGGTTGTAATTGGCTGGTAAATCTGTCCAAAGACACCACGTAATCGGGTACTGGCCGTGGTTTATGGTCACTGGTCAGTTTATGGTGAGCCAGATCTTCTGAATGATTCGGGATGCGATGAAATAACGTTTGAATGCCTGTCACTTCCAATACTGTAGCTTCCTGCTCCTAAATACAGAATATAATCGATCGTACAGAAATAAACCAAAATAGAGAAGATAATTTAACAAAATGTAAAGAATATAACCAAAAGAATTAGGAAAACCAGAGGAACATCCACAAACTCGTCCTAAAAAATTTCTTAAAATTTCCTAAAAATCTTCTAGTGCTAATTTGCTATTTTTCTTTTTTTCTATTTTTCTAATGATAATTCGTTATATTATTTTGTTTAAATTATTAGATTGATAATTATCTTATTACATTAATTATAAAATTTTAAGGCTTATAAGACTTGTCAAGTTATAAACAACTTAGGAAAAATTGAAAATGGAATTTAAATTAGCTATAAGGATTGAAACGGAATGTTCGATTACCATGAAACTTACGATTTGAGGTTCAGGTTCGCCGTCGTAAGATCGTAACGCTGCCCATGTGCCCAATCCGATAATGGCACCTAATGTGATTAACCCACAAGCTAAGTATACAATGCCCCGATTACTTATGGCCATCTTCGATTCTAAAACTGTCAATTCAACTTTTGGTTTCACTGCAGAGGGTTTCAAATATTTCAAAAAGTTGGCTGAGCCAACTTGGAAGGTAGAAGTTGGACTGCGTGGAGAAAACAAATGGGCAGGAAGACTTTCAGTGTCAGTGGACTTTTGGATGTAAACTATACGAAACGTTACTACTGGCTCTAACTGTTGCTATTGGGTGTTTACTAGAATGGATCGAGGATGTTATAAAGGGAAAAGGAACTTTTTGGGGGGAAAATGCTTGGGCAGTCTTTCGAGACCAACCGTGACAATCCTAATATATATCCCCGAGTAAATTTATTTCCTCCCAAAGTCCAACAATCATTTGTAAAGTATACAAAGAATGCTACAGGCGGCTTTTTTGATGATATGAGGAAACGTAACTTCACTTTAACGGTAACTTTTGATTAATAATGAACACTAAAATCCAAATTGAGCAAAAGTTTATTATATCTCAACTTACCGTTTGTAAATTATAATATTGCGAGGAAATTGCGCCTTACGTACAGTTACTTGAAGAAATTGGTTTGTGATATGCAAAGAATGAAGATATAAAAAAAAAACATTGAAAAGATTCATTTTTCTAAAAAATATTCTGTTCAGCCTAAGTTCCGTGAAGTTTATCTTATAGTTTAGTGTGCGTTGAAGCTTGCAATAAAAGTAACGGGAACTAGCGTGTTTTAGAGGAGATAAAGCAAAGGGGAGGAAAGGGCAGTGGCCGAAAATCTTCTTGCGTGACTTGCAGTCCCTTCTCCGCTGAAGTCATTTAGCGTGAAAAACTTCCTCAATCTTTTTTTACACCCTTACCTCCCTTAAGATAACCGTAACTTGCAAGCAATTTAACCGTAAAAAGCAAACACGCGTATCACGTGCGAACATCAATGACCGACGCGAACAGCAATTCAAAAGAAATCTCGAGAGAAAAATTCACAATTCACGAATTCTTTCCGTATATTTCTAGTTCACAAATTACATTTGCACGGGACTATTGATCAAACGAAATTGCACAAAAAAATTTATAATAATGACAAATAGATTAAATTAAATCACTTTAATGGCAGAAATAATTCTTCTTTCTTCTTATCAAGAAACAAACAGTCGATTGCTCCGGATGTACGTAAGCACCGGTTCGGGGATTAGATATTTGACACTCTCTCCTCGATGTAGGGCTCGTCTTATCTTGGAGGAAGAAATCTCGTTCAAAATCCATTCTGGCACTATGTGTATGTGGTGCTAATTCCGTACAAAATCGAATTTGAACCCAAAAAAGGGGAAAAAGGAATAAGAACATTAAAGGAAATTAGTAATTAGAGCGTTTTCGCGCCAAAAAAAGCTTTACTTGTAACTCTGTAAGGATATCGGAATCGTAAATGAATCTTTCCGGATTACTTCCTGCCCTGGTGACAACCACTAGACCAAATTGACTGACGATAGTCTTAATCTACAGGTAAGGAAACGGAAATTATTAGCTGATATTCCTCACGAACTCTTTACGTCTTCCGGCAGCCACAATTCAGGAACTGCGAAGGATTCCAACAAATCAGCTCCGCACAGGAGTTTGACAGTGATCGGTTCAGCGCCATCAAGACTATCAGGAGCGAGTGGGGATCGTGTAGAATGTATAGCGTAGGCCCAGCTTGGCAATAAAGGCTCGGTAGCATCTCGCGACCCTCGCGAGGTAATGCAGTTAAGGATTGCTTGATGGTGCTCTAAAGACACTCGAGTTCGAGTCCACCCTTCTTGAAAAGCTTCCCAATCGGATACATGTAACCAATCCGAAGTACTAGTAGCGAGTCTTGACATTTCCAAACGTTTTTCTGCCGGTAGTAGATCCTTGTAAACAAAAGAATAGAATTATTAGTAATTTTTCTTAATTTACTCAAATAATTTTACAAATTTATGTAGTTTACTTTCTTGCCGTAAGCGTCATGGACTGGGGAAATGAGGCCTCCAATCACTTTACAGATCCCCATTCGATGTAAATAATCTCTTGCAAGCTCTACGAAAATAGAAAAGTTAATAAAGTTTAAAAAAAATGAAGGAAAAGCAATAGCAAGAAATATTCAAGCTTTTTCGTTCACTCTTACCGAATAATCTTAAATGCATATTTGTAGGGGGATTATAAGCTCCCACAGCAAGCAAAACAACTTTATGTAAGGACATTTCTTAGTTTTAAATGGCTTTAATACCTCTTTAAATAGCTAATCGTTAAAAATTGACTAGAAACATACAAAAAGTAAACAGCGCGCGTTTAGTTTAGTTCTAAATTCATAGATTGCGGCGCATCCCGAAATCTGCGTTTAGTTTTAATTATCTGCTAATAGATGGCGTCGCATCACCTTTTTAAAAAGAATTAAACCGCAAAATTCGCCGGAAGACACATGACAGTGCGTGTTTGTTTTGTGAATAGCGTCACCGGTTTTCCTCCACGCTCCAGAGTTCAACAGGTAAATCGGAAGCGAACATTAATTACTCTTTTACTCGCTTGATTTTAAGTTTTAAACACAAAATCCATTGTTGCTGTTCTCTCTGATTATTAGTCATGGCTAGCAAAGTAGGCAAAGTTTTGGTTTATGGTGGCCGAGGTGCTTTAGGCAGTACTTGTGTTCAACACTTCAAGAAAAACAACTACGTAAGTATTCTCTTTTTAACTTTTTTCATGTAATTAATCATATGACAGCTTTCCAAGGCTTTTAAGGTTTTTATTTAACCTTGTAACTTATTCGGAAAGTCATTTCATAATTTCCTAAATTTGAAAGGCAACCATATGGTCAAATGAATGTAGTTTAGATTTAATGTAATTTATATATTTAGCCGATTTTACCCTGCAAATTTATTAACTGATAAATTAGAGTGTTTCTGTGTTCAAGTTTAATTTTTTAATGTGGATTTAGTTATATTCGTAAATGTTACGATATAATGAATATACAAACGCTAATTCACATTTAGAATGTTGAATTCGCAGTGTTTGAAAACAGGCACAAGTGAAAGCTTAATACGAGTACAGGATTAAAGCCTCATTAAAAGATTACCCAATTTAAAGGTGCCTTGGTGTACGTGTTTTTAGTGGGTTGGCAGTATTGATTTAGCCGAGAATGAGGAAGCCGATTCGAGCATCATTGTAGCGGCTGCAGATTCTTGGCAAGAGCAAGTAACGTATCCCCATAAACCAAATGATTTAAGCACATTACTCTTTTCAAACCTGTTGAATATATAAACCAATACTTCTTCGCCTCTTTTGCTACGTTTTATTCCTGGATAGGAGCAATCTATTTTAAGCAAACTGGAGGGATTGTTAGCCGGAGAAAAGCTTGACGCTGTTGTGTGTGTGGCGGGCGGCTGGGCTGGTGGAAATGCGGCAGATGCAGACTTAATTAAGAATTCAGAACTCATGTGGAAGCAGAGTGTGTGGTCCTCGGTTATCTCGGCATCCGTAGCGGTTAAACACCTTAAAGAAGGAGGCCTTTTAGCCCTACCCGGCGCTAAAGCAGCATTGGAAGGAACGCCTGGTAATAAAAAATAAATAAATCAAGCCTCCCCCTTGGAAGGATAAAAAACTTGCAAAAATGAATAAATAAATAAAAATAATATAAATAAAAAATATAGAAAAATAAGTTAATTAGATAGTTATGTATAATTAGTGTATGGAATTAAGTTACAATTTTTCTGGGCCATTTTGATCAGTTTCGTGTAATGACTAATGAATGGGATGTGCCAGGCATGGTGGGCTATGGGATGGCGAAAGCCGCCGTACATCATTTGGTCAAATCGTTGGCAGGCGAAGGCAGTGGATTACCCAAGGAAGCACTGACTTTGGCCATTTTGCCCGTCACATTAGACACGCCTATGAATCGCAAATGGATGCCCAAAGCTGACCATTCTTCATGGACACCAACTGGACACATCGCCAAGTAATTCTTCCTGACGCCCATTTTTTCCTCTTTTTTTCCTAGCTCGTCCCCCTTTCTTTTCATCTCCTATTCTCTGCTTCCTTCCTTGATCATTTTTTTATTTCTCGATTTGGTATCTTTTTTTGACATTTCTTTTTTGATCAATTTTCTTCCCTTTACAGTTACATGCTGGAATGGTCGCAAGGTCAGAACCGTCCAGCCAATGGCAGTCTGGTTCAGTTAATCACCGAAAAAGGTGAAACCACTTTGGTTATGGGCTAAAAAAACAAAAACAGAAAACACTTTTTTTATTAACGTCTTCCTAGACAAGTAAACTTGTCCCATTCCACAATTTGTTGGAGGAAGCTGCAGTAGTCTAAAGTTTAAGGGGGAGATCTTGTATTGTGATGAAAATGGAATTACATATCTACGTTGTACGTATCTATGTTGCCCATGTATAAGAGGCGAAAAAGACTGTATTTTGTTCCTTTTTCGGGAGAAAACTTTAGACGCACTCTTGAGTGTAAAAGCCTTTTTCGTCTCGTCTTTTTTGTTTTTGACACGGGAGATCGTATTTCTAATGATGAAAGGAATAAGAAGTATGCAAGCTAAAAAAAGAAAGAAAACAAAAATAAGTTTTTAAAAAAAAAGTGAGGGAAAAGGATGGCAAGCATCTCCGGGAAGGATATGGCTTTCAGCTTCTTTTGTCTTGCGTCGTTCCTATGAAACTTTCATATGCTCTGTGTCAAGGCGAGCGGCTTTTACAACAATAGGGTCCTCGTTAAATCGATCGAGCTTGGGTGTCTCGGGTCTCCAAGTACCAGTAGTAGTACAGTTGTAGTCTCAAAGCTCCCCAACTCTTGCTTTGGACTCAGCTCGCGGCCAGTACAGTTGGGAGGTGTTCGCGGAATTTGGAACGGTGGATTCCGCCACAGAGAAAAGCGGGAACAAATTTTCGCGTAATTTTCCACCCTTTTCATGGATACTGAAAAGGTTGACTGTCATTCACTTGGTTGGTTTAAACATGAGGGAAAATGGGAGTCAGTCATGTTCAACCGTTCCTCCTGATATATATACACGCATATTATATACACTCAGACACACGCACACTTATACAAAGAGCGTTTACTTTTGCATAAATTGGGGTAAAAGTCTCTTTCTCTGTGTCTTTAGCTGAGGTATTTCGAACATGTTCTTGGGAAATTGGTTGCACCTTTTATTGCTGCAAAAAGGGGGGAGTAAGGCGGCAATAGCCACCCAAATAAAAACAACACAACAACAAAAAACTTTGTGCTTTAAAATAGAGCAAAAAATGTAGTTTCTAAAGATGTTTTTCTTGCCGTCGTACGCCAAAAAGTAATCAAGCTATGAAAGATAGAAAAGGTAAAGTTGTGCGTCCGCAAGCCGAGCTACGGCACGACCGTGACGTCACCCAACGCTTAAATGCCAATAACTCGGGAACGGCTATTCATAAAAAGGTGAAACAAAATTCATTATTCGTGCAATAATGAACACTACGAGAATCCATCAAAATCTTAACTTGTGATTTTGGTATCTTTTTGCTCTTTTCTAAAAAACAAATAAACGTGAGAAATATTGCAAATTGGGGGGTTAGGAAAGACAAATTTGTAAGACATAAACGTGTGGTAGAAAATATCACAAAATTGTGTCTAACATGTCCAAAGATTGGAGGTAACGATCTTCGCGTGTGCACCATTGAATTAACTCGTCGAGGGTTATGACTCCATCGTGATTTGCGTCAATTTTCTGAGAAAAGGGAAAATTGATGGGAAAATAGAAAAAAATGAAAGAAAATAGAGAAAGGGAGAGAAAAATGCAAAGATATTAGCGTACGACACGATCCATCCATTGACTTGATGGGAATGAAACTAGGCGTTAGAGGGCGCTTTACGGAAGCGGTCTATGACTTACGTGGAATATATCATCGACGTGTTGTTTGGCGGTATGGTCGTCCACTGCAGGGTCCGTGCATCGTCCGAGCATTTCGTAAATGGCCGTCACAACGGTCGTCATTTCCGCTTTGCTAATTAAGCCATCGCCATTCAGGTCATATAAGCCGAAAACCCAGCGTAATTTCTCATGGACTGTGCCGCGCGAAACTTGAGACAAGCTAGTTAGGAAATCCTAAAAAAGAAAGAAAAGGAAGATAATTAAAGAGTAAAAGAAGGAAAGAGAAGGAGAAAAGTTTTTAAGACAATACTAGATGAAAGGATTATTTTTACATAATTCATATATTTAAGAAGATCTTGGATGCAGATCGTGATTGTCTTAAAAGTCTTTGTGAGCTATAAATACTTTTCCCCCGCTCTTTTAGATTCTGTAATTCGTTCCGAAAGCAAGTCCGAAAGTAAAGTGAAGTTTCTTATCTTGCAGAAAGCTTTTTCCCTGCCATTTTAAAAAATGATTCTTTCTTTTTCCATGCGATTAATTCTTTGACCCAATTAAGCTTAGGGAGGATTCTCAATCTGAGGCAAAGAGCTGACTTAATTTCTTTTTTTTTTTAGATTGATTTTTTTGGGGGAAAGGAAAGCCTTCCCAAAGTGGAAGAAAACTATTCTGACTATTGATTTCTTCTTTCAGGATCTTGTTTAGCTTTCCCCTCGCTTTTGGCGTGCAAAGTTCTGGGATCCTGGGGAAAAAGCGTCCCCCAGCAGGAGTTGAGTGGAACTATTCAGTGTGCACATCAGGTGTGCGTAATGGGTAATGATGATACGACTTCAAGAGCGCGGAGATACAGGCTTAGATAGACAGAAAGGTTAAGAGACTCCATAGCGTGTGCTTGGGAAAGTAGAAAATAGCGTTTGCACCATTTACATTACGCGTTTTACTTACATTATAGATATTATAATCAAGATGGATCGAAATGAACGGATTTTAAAGAGCGATCGAAATCGAATCACAAAATTGAGGGAACATCTAGTTTCTAGGTTTCCCTTTCCGGCATACACCAAGTAAATAAGCCATTAAAGAAAAATAAATGTGGAAAATAGGATCATCTAGCTATGTGACGTCACAGAGGTGCTAGCTATCCATGGTACCGCAAGAGCTTTGTTTAGCGCCAGAACAAAAAAGGTCTTGCTGCGTTGCTGGATTGAAGCATGGTAACCTTGGTGACAAGTGACTGCCAAGCCACATCGTGTCACTTATGTGACGTCACAAGCCAAAGTTTAAGTTGCATAACTCGTGAGCGGAAATTAGAAACAAAGTTTGTCGTTCTTAGGATCCATCATCCTTTTCAAGACTACAATCATCCTTTTAAAGTGCCTAAAGCATGAAATGCTTACACAACAATCACGAAAGGAATAAATTGATGCATCTTTCTTGGATGCGCAAAACAATAACAAACGTCAGTGCCATCTGTGATTGTTTCGCATCAATAAACTAAGGGAAACTGGAGCCTTAGGTGCCTGAAGAGCATGACAAGCCTAAACAACAACCGCGAAAGCGAAAGGAATAAATTGATATGTATTTCTTGAGAGATGTTGAGAAGAAACCCCCACAAAGAGCGTTGGTATTACATTACCTGGAAGCTGACGACTCCGTCGTGTCTGTTTTTGAACGTGTTGAATACAAAGTGAGCGTACTGAGTTGCGTCTGTAAGTAAAGGCAAAATTATTATCATTATTACCATTAATAACATATCAATACATAATTAATAACATAATTATTATCATAATTTAAAAAACGTTCAAAATACTGTAGGTTTAATTTATTATGGTTAGTTACAAATCGAATTACAATCATACTCTTACTATTAGTAATAATAATAACAATAATAAATTTTATTTTTCTTGTAATTTTTGTGAAGTTTATTACTAAATTCGTATTATTACCGCCTTGCGGGAAGAACTGAGCAAAGATTTCTTTGAAGGAGTCCTCATCCACTGTTCCCGTAGGACACTCCTGCAAAGAGGGGAGAAAAATCAAAGGAATCAAAAACGAGAACAACGCGTATTGACATACCAAGTCAGACCGTGCCCATCCATGATGGACGAGTCTGCAATGCAACCATAATAACCTAACCTAACCTTTCTTACCATTAACTTTTATTTTTTCCCCTTTTTTTCCTTTTTTCCTCCTATTTGGGGGATGGGAAAAACGAACAAGACACAGCTTGGGTGGTGATTTTCTGTAACGTCTTCGTTTATCTTTTTTTATCTCTTGTTACTTCCTCTTATAACCACTATACTTTTCCACTGTAGTTCTTCCTTGCCCAATCCCTTTTTCTTTCGGACAGCGGGAGGAATTATAATTGAGCAGCATCCAAGAAATATCCCAAACCTGGCGTGTGACTTTTTCTTCGCGCCGCGACTTACGGGCTCCCGCTGAACGCCATGCAGCGAGCGTTACCCGCATAGTGGGAACCGCCTCGTGCGGTCCCATGCCAGGGGATGGGCTCTCGACTGCGAAGCCGAACCGAAACTTGCCCACAGGCTCTCGGCGCGGGTCTCAGTTTTTTGTGATTGTGTTTGTAAGTTAACCAAAGCACCTAGAGACTTGTTTAAGCATTCTAAAGAAAGATAATAGTGCCATCCCTATGAATAGAAGGTCCGATTTTGAATAATAAAGGGTAATAGGTAAAGGCGCTAGGTCTCCGGCCAACTGTCCCCCGTGTTATAACGAGAGGGAAATTTGAATTTTGGACCAAAGGGGCGGAGCTAAAACTACTCAATAATTAATTACTCGGTTAATATGCATAATTGACATAGGGGTTCTTCAGCCAGAACATGTAGTTTGGTCTCTTCTATAACATATATTTTTTTCATTTTGAAACCTTACTCCCCCTTTAAGGGTTGAGTTGAGTAAAAGGAGAAAGGCAGCATGGATGTCTCACGTGATATGGTTATGGTGGCATATCTCGTGAGAAAATTAGCTTTTTTGGCCCTCTTCAATAAAAAAGGGGGAAAAGAAAAATAAGGAAAATCGCTCGGGTTTCCCTTGTCTAGAGAGCAGAAATAAAAAAAAAAAAAGTTTTTTTCTCTTTTTTTTTTTTTTTTTGTTTTTTTTTATTTTTACTATCCCAAGATTGAAGACATGCACGCAAGTGACAGTACCAACAGGCGACCGCCTGGAAAATTTTTGGGCACGGTGGCGTGGTTATCGAGTTGGATGTTGGGTGGATCGATCTTTATTAAACGGATTTATTTTTTCCCGTCCGTATTAAAAAATTTGGTTCCCGCCTCTTGAATAACGGGCAGGCTATTATAGATTTATTGGTATGGGGAATTGGAATCTTTGCGAGTTTTCGGTGTCGTGTGCTTTCTCGGGTCCGTATACTCGATCTGTGTGTGAGTGTGTATTGATTCTCGGTTGTGGTCTTTGGGAAAGAACTGGAGAACAACTTGGAGCCAGGGGTGTTTTGTATACTCCAGCAGGCATAAATGGTAAAGTTCTGCATACTATTTATTGCTGCACAGCACCAGTACAGTGCTGTTTGTTTGTTGACTGTCTTTGGCAGAACTTGGGAGCTTCGGGCCGGCCTGGCCTGTATCGATCAACAGTGACTCCTTGACCTTTTTCTTTCTTCCCCCTTTTTCACCTTTCGTTCCACCTTTTGTTGGCTAAATCTCCCGTTTTTGCTCCTTTTACATATGTGCAGTTTTTAGGTTTCAGTGCTGCATTTATTCTGTTTTTATGATTATTTTTTGGGGGGTGGGTTTGCTCGTCGCATATGCTGCGAACCGTGCAGCAATAGCTAGGCGTATAAAGAGTGATAAAAGTACTTATGTTGATGTTCACGAGATCTTCTTCCGACATCTTTATGGGGCAGGGGGCCAAATTTCGGGGTTTTTTTTAAGTTTTGCAGTCAAAGTGCTTTCTAAACCTATAGTCTGTGGACCATTTAGCCCGATTCTGCAGCAATACCACCGAAATTGAATGCTGTATATGTAGACATTGCTGCTGAAGAAGAAGAGGGAGATAGGGGCTAAAAGGGCGGGCAAGTAATAAGATGCAGGTTAACGTAAAAAAAGTTGTTATATAGGCGAATGTAGTGTGTATAGTGAGCGTAGGATAGAGGGTAAGTGGCTCGTTATTGTTGTCTATGGGAGGAAGGGTTCTTATCCTTAGGAAGGTTGTGACGTCACAATAGGTGATGGTGAGGAGGTTTTTGATGGAGCTTCCATGTTGTCTCTAATTGTTCTTCCGCTAGCGAGCAAGTGGAATGAAAGGAAATGCGGAGAAATGGAAACCCATTAGGGTGTGTTTCTCTTACCCCTTTCCTTCCCTCCATGCGTAATTAGTAGGAACAATTAGCGATAGCTAACAGGAGGGACTTTGGGGAAGGAAGAAAAGTCAGAAAGGAAAGATTTTTTAAAATTTGATTTGAAGTTGTTTTATTTGGTTTGAATTTGTTTTATTTCAAGGGGAGGAACAGGAAAAGACACACGACTTACTTGTTTGAAACCGCGGTAAATGAGCTGAATTTCTTTGCGATTAAATTTAGTGACTTTAATCAGCTTCTCCAATTCCTCGGGCCGGTACCGGGTGACGTGAAGCACACTTTCGTCCAGCTCGTCGTCTATAACCATAGAACGGAAAGAAATAGAAATAAGTAGATTTCGCGGCAGAAAGTTTGATTGTCACCATGTCATGAAACCCTCCAAGAACGCCCGAGATAACATAGCTAAAATAATACCATAAATAGCTAAATAATAATAAAATTATAAAAAGCAAAAACCAACCCATGACTGCGACTTTATTGTAAAATAGTAAACAAAAACAACTAAATATTAATAATAAATTAAGTATAAATAATTAAAAATAAATTTAAATAATTCAATAAAATAAAATTGGAAGTGAAATAAAAAGCAAAAACCAACCCATGACTGCGACTTTATTGTTCGAGACGGTTTTGCGCGGCGTATTTTCGTTCCGTAGCTGCTCTTTTCGTCTCCAAATGAACAAGTGCCTGAGTAGTCTCACTCGTATGTTTTCACTAATGTGTTCTGCATCTGCTGGAGTACTGGATCGCTGCTGGACCGCGTTAGTGGTGCTCATTATCTCAACTTTGGCACAAACCGGAAACTTGATATCAATCACGAACTATAAAAGCTGTTCTGTGCTTCCTTTTTCCTTTAATTCCCTTTCAGTGTTATTTTTTGTACTTCACTCATTAAAAACTTGAAATTGGAAGAATAACTATAACGTTGGAAGAATAACTAATAGAACTAATCCTCTGTCGTTATTTTGTGTTATTCGACAAGTTTCGGTTAAAGAAACGTGATATTTTTCAAAAGATTTATGGCAGTAATATGTCTGAACGATGGGGCCTAATGTGGCCGTGTGTTGGTTGGGTTGGAAGACTGGAAGACTGGGCCAAATCCAAGGTGGGTAGTTGTACGTTTTGGTGTGCGGGGTAAGTTGTGCGGCGAAGAAACACACATGCGTTGCCTTTGGGGGGTGCTGTGCTTCTCCTGGTGCTGCTGCAGCAATGCTGCAACAGCACAGCACAGAAATTAGACTCCCCTTTCGACGAGGAGAAGGAAAAAGGAGGAGCGAGGAGCGAAAACGCAGTGCGAGGAAAGCAGATGCTTTTAAGAAAGAGAAAAGGGGGGCTTTTTCCTCCTTATTTTGCGCCAAGCTGTAGCTGGAGGTGATATATACCTGGCAGAAATCGATCATGACTGATTATGGCTTTTCCCATTATCTTTTAGAGCCAACCCTATTTTTGCTTTATTTTATTTATTTTTGGTTTAAATTTTCCCGGGTAAAGTTATATTTCATCGAATCTACCGGGCAACGCGACACAAGGATGACTCGACATAAGGACTACGGTGCGCCCGACACAAGGACGACGGCTCCATAATCTTTTAAGGGGCTATAGTGGCATTTCGAGTTCAAAAAGTCTCTGCTCATTGGTTCAGCGCCAACGAGGTTAAAGCTGCTTTAGCTGGGTTGAAAATTACGTCACAAGGACGGCGGACCCCGACATTAGGACGACAATAAAATATAATTTAATAATAATTATTATTTTTATTTTAATAAACTAATTTGTTTGGGAAACTTCCTCTGCGAAAGAAATTTCAGTAAGAATTTAAAGATGCTGGTTGGACGAATTTCACAGAGCGATAAAGGCAATGGGATAAAGCCCAGACTTTATTTGACATTTCGAGGTATATAAGGCTACTTTTGAGGTGTATACAAGGTTTTATGTACATTTTCAAAATTGAATTCTTCGTCAAGTGGAATGTATATACACCGCAAAGGAAAGTGGAAAGGGAATGGGCGGAAAAGCTCTATAGGCTTAGAGGCAAAGGATTTAAACTCACCACGAGTTGAAAGGCTACGCTTGTGTGTAGAGAAGATTTATTCGCGTTTGTTTATGGGACAGGACCAAGTATGGCCAGTTTGTTGATAGAGTTCTTCGTTGGCACCCAGTCCAAACATTGTGTAGTGACGTCAGTCTTTTCCAAACAAATGGCAACCGATCTTCACTTATACATTATTCCCTAGCGACGTTTGCACTGCCTTATGTGTGTTGAGAGTGTATGCATTGTTATGTGAGTGCACTTGGTTATAGGCCTAACGCTTGTTCACGATGTGCCACTCGACGAGAAATAAGAAAATCTTCTTCATACTCGACCATGCTATCCAAACTAAAAACTACCGACGTTTTCCAAAAAGTCAAGCCGAGTCGCTTAGCGTTACTCCGGCTTGCCTTATCAATGGTGTTCGTACGACAATAATGGATCATGCTACGAGCTATGACGCAATAATGAATCTTGAACGGCAGCCAAGCTTTTACTACTGTTCACTTACCGCATGACAGAAAGAAGAAAATCTTATGTACTGTACTTATTTAACCATGCTATCCAAACTAAAAACTACCGACATTTCCCAAAAAGTCAAGCCGAGTCGCTTAGCGTTACTCCGGCTTGCCTTATCAATGGTGTTCGTACGACAATAATGAATAATGCTACGAGCTATGGCGCAATAATGAATCTCGAACGGCATCCAATCTTGTACTACTGTTCACTTACCGGATGACAGAAAGAAGAAATTCTTATTGTACTATTCTATCCCAACTAAAAACAACCGACGTTTCTCATAAAGTCAAGCCGAGACGCTTAGCGTAACTTCGGCTTGCCTTACCAATGGTGTCCGTGATTCAATAATGAATAATGCCATGAGCTATGCTGCTTGTAACTACGGTTAACTTACCGGGACACGTAGCCTTACTTCGGCTTCTTCTTACTTCGTTCGGTAGTTTTGTTTTGAAGACTTACAATACATCTTGGAGCTTTATCGAAATGTTCGTAGTACAATTTTCGACGTTTTCAAGTAGCCTTTCAGCATTTGCATAAACGAGCAGCATGTTTTCGCTAGGCAATCGAAGTAAATTTGGTGCAGCAATTTTCCCCTGACTATTGCTGCCGTAATAGTCCGTAAACTTTAACGTTCCGTGGACTAAATTAGACTTCATAGCACAGTTTGCCAGCAGCTGGCTTTAAGACCGTTGAAAGTCATGTAAAATTCATTTCTCAAACGCCAAACTTTCCCTAAACTCACCTTATGTCTATATTTGCACGACTTTTCTTTCCTAGCACAGAAATTTCTCACGATTGAATGTAAATAATTTAATTTTTACCTTTTTTCTTGGATCTCCTAAACATTTTTCAAAGCGAATAAATGCGGGAAAATGTTTCAGAGTTGTTGGAAATAACGTGTCACATGATTCGACTTCTGAGGTGGCTAAAAACGATGGAGTAAATCAAACTTCAACCCCTCGATTCAATCGGATGTGAACTCGGTGGACTACTCGTTCCAAGATCCCGAGTTCGATTAACAAACTCCGAAACTCGGTTAGCATCACAAGGCGGTGCTTCGACTTTGGGCGGTTCTGTGTATTTTTTTTTCCTTCTGTTTTTCTCTCCCCCCCCCCCCCCTCTTATCACTGGAGGGTGAAATAGGGAGCATTGCACGAGATCAGCTTAAACGAGAATCGGGGGCGTCTTCTCGATTGGACCCTCATTTGCGACGTCACTGAGCTGATTACTCCCATTTCTCCATGTCTTCAGCGGGAGGGGACCACAGCGTCTCCCTTATCAAGCTGAAACTCACAAATCCCATTCAATCGTTCAACTTGGCTTTGTTGACCGTAAGTGTTGCCAGGTTGCACCTTATGGCGTTGAAGCAAAACCGGTTTAACTTAGCAAAGAGAAGTAAATTAGGTTCAAATGAGTGCACTAGCTCTGTTTCAAGAGTCTCGTAAATTTCCATGGCTGATTTGGCACACTTCCCAACGCAAGAAGCATACTGCATAGTTGACGCGCGTGCAACACGTGGTTCCGCTTCGCTTAAAAGGGCGCCATATTGGCGGTGACAGGCGTCGCCCTCGCTCTCCCTTCTGCCTTTGGCTTCCTCCCCGTTTTCTTTTTTCTTCACTTTTATTAGCTCTCGTATATTTTCGAGGGGGCATAATGATAGCTTGAATATGCAACTTGGAACGTCAGGAGCTCACGCAACTGTCCTCATCTATCACAATAAAAAAATCGAAGAAAAGGAAGAAATATTACAACGGACTTTGGGTTGTTTAGAAACTCTCTGAACTCACAAGTCAGTCCAAATAGTTCTGTAACTCTCTCAGCGCCATCTGCGGCTTTATTGGAAAACGGATCGCTGCTCGAGTTTTTTTTTATTTATTTTTTATTCTCGCCTGCCTGTGTCTTAAATACTTTAAATAATTATCTTTCCAGCACTTTTTGCCTTCGCTATAGCGAAGCCCACTGTGAAACTCCGTGTCTATGATCCTTTGCAAAGTTAAGCGAGGAAGGAAGACAAAAAGAGGTGTTCGTATTCGTGGCGACTTTGAGCTCCATCCATCCACGCTGGATTTTGACATGAAATATTACTTTATAGCCCAGTGGAGGGGGTTTATTTTTCATTTTATTTTTCTGGGGAATCCATGCTTGCTCACTGAGGTTAAAGGATGGACAAAAAGCTGCAAGGTGACGCCAGGTTTGTCGAAATCAATAAGAAAACCATTAACTTTTTGCCGTGTTGTGTTGTTCATTGTTTTGCCAACCGGAAGAGAAATAGGTTCGATTTTATCGGAATTCAGCTTGGGGTATTGATTTCGTTTTGGATATTCAAAATAACCTTTCTAAGATAAGCGATATATCGGGCATTTCACTGACAGTCTAACGGCTCCTGCAACATTGTACACACTAAAGGAATTCTGAAAATGTTAGCAATATTTTGTATGTTTCGTCTCTTTTGTATATTTTTAACGGAATAACATAACGTGTTCTAAGAACTATGTTGAATTACTGTTGAATTCCTTTGCATTAGGCTGAAAACTTGGTTTTATGGGCTCTTTTTACTTTCTATTTTATTTTTCTACTGAAAATAGAAAACAATTTCGCTAATCAACGTTCTTTCCTGGGGATTCGTAATCATATTAGCTAGCTTGGGTCCTGGAAGGCGCCAGCTTACGGAAGAAATCTCGTAACTTGCTGAGAAATGGCTTTGAGCAGCTATATTGGCAGTTATAATGTCGCTCTAGCGTTCAAGAAAGTTTGCGAGAAGAACTGAGTTTACCAAGTTCAGAATTAACTTGATTAATTTTCTGTTAAGATTTACCAGCATTCCTTTAACCTTGCGAGTTCCTCCCTACTTGTATTTCTGCTTCGCATTTCTTCTTTGACAAAACGGGAGGAGAGCTTACTTCGTCCTTGTTCAATAAAATACAGAATCACATTATGCTTATTGCTACAGTCAAAATTTAGTTAAGAAATAGGTACTTTGAAATAACTAGCAATATTTGCAATTTCCACCAAATTTCTGTCTAAAAATTAAGATTTCTTAACCAAAAAAAGATAATTTCATGACATCAGTGGATACGGTAGCGAATTTGAACCTAACGGAACCGAAATGCCACTCGCGGTTCATCTTTTCGTTGCACTGGCAACATTCAAAAATCCCGCCCGTCCGGCGTCCACGCGTGGCACTTTTTGTCTTGTTTTGAACTGGTCGGACAAATTGAGTTCCCTGAGTTTGTTCATTTTAAAACTAGGTGTATTTTATAGTAATAATTCAACAATGTCTTCTGCAGTGAAAAATGAAGTTAGACTGTCCTTAATTGACGTTTGGATCAAGGACAGTACTAATTATTTACACGAGCCAAACGACGCTAATCTCGTCACTCTTTTGCGTCAATTTAAAGTAATGCTTGTTATAGAATTAGAAAAAAAGAAAAATACTAACAATTGCTTTGCCTTTATTATAGATTTTGCGCCATTCCAATCTTGACGAAGTAATTGCCAAAGACCCGTATACAAGCGTTACTTTCATGAACAATTTACGCGAACTTCTCAGTTTGCCACCAAACCAAGCCTCAGTAATGGTTGGAAGCTTAGAACTGCTTCGCTTACTCTTTGACCAATCTACAGAGGTAGCAAGCTACTGCTCCATGTTTTTCCCTCCGTTGTTAGACTTATTAAAGTCCAAGAAGCTGAACAAGGAGCACACCAAGTTGGTCCTGGAAGTCATTGTCAACGTCAGTGCAGTTTTATCCATAACCGGCATCTTCGAGCCTTGGATGCCCAAGCTGATCAACTTCCTTTTATCAGAATTAGTCCCAGCCGAAACTCATTCGGAAGAAAATCCGTTTCTCGATCCTGTTTTTCAACACCTCGCTTTGAATATCCTAGCCAATTTGTCATTGGAGAAGTCCAAGCAAGCGTTGGAACTGATTTCCTGCTCTCCGTCTTTCAAAGCCTTCACGAGTACACATTTCCTAATTTTCGATGATTTTTAAAAGATGTCCTGACGTTTTTACTCTTTTTTGTAGAATTTTGCTATCTTTCCGAGGTCGGGCAGGCATCCGGGATGTTCGTCGTGGAAATCTTGGGCCATTCCATGTTCTCCGAGTTCTTTTCACCCGATTCTTTACTGCCATTTTTGGTCAATGACCTTAAAACGTCGCTCAAGAAGCAAAATTCTGCTCATCTGCGGCGTTTCTTAGTCTTATTTGAGGATCTGCTTAGGTTGGGTTCGTGGAAACTGGTATTCCTGCAAAACACGGAATTTAAAACGTTTATGGGTATTTTTTCATGATTTTCTACTTTAATTTTCTGCAAAAATTTAATTTTTATTTGTTTTTTAGATGATTTACTGTCGAATTTATTAACGTGTCCACCTGAACTAATGGAAGCAGGCTCGGACATTGTTTGTCTTGCAGCAGAGACTGAACTTTTAGACCAAGTTACTATTAGCAAGGTTCTTAGTGAACTTTGGGAGCACTTGGATAACACCTGGGCTCTTAAATTGCTTGACGCCTTTTTCAGAAATGGACAAACGACGCTTGAAGGCTTCACTCAGACTCAAAATCGTCTACTGAGCCAACTTGCAATTTTAACGAAAAATTATACAGCCATTTCTTTTGAAGGCTGCGTGCTGTCTAAATTGGTGCTTATCTTACGAATCTTACGCGGTAAGTTTCCTTTAGTATTGTAATATTACAATTAATAAACGAATTTATTGTTAAAATTGAATAATTTTACCCCAAAAAAATAATCATTTTTTGGCTCGTTCCTTTTAGTGTTATCAGAAAAGGATCCCGCATCTGCCTTAGGGGTTGATCCTGAGCTTTGGCACAACTGGTGCCTGCAAATCCTTCTCGTTTCTGATAAACCCTTTCCAGCTTCTTCCAAAGCAATTCCGGATTTTACGCTGATGACAATAGACTTATTGTTGCTCTACGCAACACTTTCCACGTTGAACGTGGATTACACGCCGGGCTATACGGAGATCATTGGAAAAGATCAGGTCAATCAAGCCCTGGCCAGTGTCCTGATGACTGGAGAAGCTCAATGGAAGAAAAAGGCCTTGCAATTGATCCGTTTGACCGGTTTTGGAGATGCAAAGTACGCTTTAAATGCCATTATCCACTTTAAATAATTAATAATAAATTAAAAAATGATTAAATTGAGGAAATTCAACGCAATTTTCGTTCTATTTACCGTTGTTTTTCGTGTTCTGCTGCACGTCTACGCAGTCTAAGCTGCAGTCTAGATGCCATTAGTAAGCTGCTCGGCAGCAAAACAGCGAAAGATCAGATTAAATCTCCATCCTGCTTATGGCCAACCGACTTTTATGCGCGTACTTTCTGCGACGCGGAGAAACTGGGCACAACCGAGAGCAAAAACGCATCTGCAGCTTCTCTGGCACGACTAGCCAAGAACGTGTGGTCCGTATCCCAAGTGTACATGGAAACCCAGCGCCGAGAACTAGAGCACCAACTGGCAATGACGAGTATCCAGGCAAGGCATTAAGAAGTTTTAATTTTTTTTTTTAATTTGCGACGTGATGTATTTCTAGACGGTGGAAGCGTTGAGCAGCTTAATGACCTACACGGAGAAGTGCGAGCAGCTGGAAACCAAGCTGCAGGAATATAAGACGAAATTAAAGGACAACGTTCAAGTCGCCCAGCAAACCGTTTTGGAGCATCGCCAGATAATCAAAGACTTGCAAGTAAAAATACGAAAATTTAACGTCTTGTGTATCTTAATTATTGATTTTTCGATTTTAAAAATTATGTTTTGAGATTATTTAATTTAAAAATTTTTAAATGTAAATTGAATTGTGTTTCTTATTCAATTTTTCTTATTTTGTTTTGATATTTTTTTGGTTTAGTTAAGATTTTTTATTTTAATGTTTTAAAATTATTTCTTAATATTTTAAATATATGTCTTAATGGTTTTTATTTATTTTTTAATATGAATGTGTTAAGGAGCAATTGGCAAATGGCGATAAGATGAATGCAGAGTTCAGAGCGCGAGAGGAAGTTATGCTCCAGCGCTGTGAGAAAATGAAGCTTAGCCAAGAGAAACTCAAGTCTGAAATTAGCGAGTTGCAAGAAAACTTACTAAGTAATGTCATGAAATAGATCTAAAGTTTTGAACCAAGAACTTATGCTAATTGGATTTTGTGTAGTTTCGGAGAATCATGGGGTGGATTTGGAAGCTGAAATAGCTCAGTTGAAAGAAGAACTTTCCAACGAGGAGACGGCCAAACTGGAACAAGTGGCTTTGTATAAAAACCTGGCGAAGGTAATTAGTATCGATATTTTCTTGTAATTTTCTTACATTAATAATTTTTTTAAACATTTTAACTCATTAATTCTCGAACATTTCACTTGACTGTCACTATATTTTGCCGTCCATCATAGGAAATGGAGAATAAGGAAGAAACTATCGAGAAATTAAAATTGAGCGTGGAATTGCAAGATCAGAAATTGAAGGATGCAGAGCAAGAAAGACAAAGATTGCAAAAGTTGTGCGATTTTATTAAAGATCTCACGTCCAAAAAGTAACATTCAACTCATTCTTTTTAATTGTGTACTGTCTATAACAAACAAATCTCATTGGAATCGTTCTGAAAGTAATTAATTGGCATAATTGTATTCGAAATTACGTAATAATGGCATTGGAGTTTTTTAAAGAAATGTTTTAAAAGCTCTGTATATTTTGTATAAACCTAAACGCTCAGTATTGTGCCTCTTAATTAAACATATTTTTGCAATTTTTAATTAAATTGACTGGAGTTCAGTCCGAACGATGTTTCGAAATCGTAATATTTTCTTCGATGGTAAATTCGAACTTCCAGATAGGAAAAAAAAAGATTTTTTTTCAAAAAAAGAAATTTCCAAATATTGCAATTCAATTTCAATATAGCACACACATACATCAAGCGCACTCTATTTAAGGTCGCTGAAATCAGTCCCGATCAGTGTATTTTTTTTCGAAAAGCTTAAGTAATTACGGACTATCAAAAAAAGAACCGGTGGCACTTGATGGGTTTTGCTGCGATCATTATCATTTTGGCGAATTTAGGATTCCTTGCAAAGCTTTCCATCGTGGTCTCGTCAATTTTGGCGCCATGCTGCACCACAAACCTGGTGGCGACATCTAGTAACGCGTTGTCACCATACAACTCGGCGTGTTGGGCGATTTCAAACACATTAGTAGCAGACAGGAGGTGTATAAGTACCCCTCTAATGGCAGTGGCGATCGTGCTGACGTCGTACTTGTGCGCGGCACGTGACAAGGCCAAGTACATTTTAACACTTTGACGAACCGGAACTTTGCCTTGGTACAAACACACCAAAAACAGTTCAAACTCCTGGGCAGTAAAGTCAGTTATTAGCACTTGTTGTGTAACGGCTTCTTGCATCCCGGAATTAAACAGGGATCTGAAGACGCTAGAACGGGCCATGAGCAGCCATTGGTGAGCTTTGAGAGTTGCCTCTGGAGGTTTAGATTGGTTGGCCCATTGGCTATTCCCGTCTGGAGAAAGCTCTTCCATGCCTACGTCGTTCTGGAAGACGAATGTGACATCACCGCCATCTGGTCTTGCTTGAAGTAAGTTTTCAGCCAGACTTTGTAGACCGACTACGTCGTCCTGATGTTCTTGGATATGGGACTGTGTGGGCCCGTGTGGGTCCTTCATGATCAGGGTAACGTAGAGCATCTCTGAGCCTTTTGTCTCTTCCAAATCACAATAGTCTTTCTTCTCTTCGATCTTCACAGTTTGAGTCCAGTTGTTATCGCTGTTGAGGATACAATGATAACCGTAGTATCTGAAACGGCATGAGATCTCCTGTAACTCTTCCAAGGGTGAAGAAGTGTAAGTATATTCCTCGCACGATGGGCAGTGGCGAAGATGGTTACAAATCTTGTAATAGATTTCACCAGGCATTATTTCAAATTTCAATGTCAAGGCAGGTTCTGTCGAATCTTGAGCTTCTTTTGAAATAGTAACTTTCCCACGGCTTCCGTTAGGGAGAAATAGATGATAAATGCCAATCTCCTCTGTATTTATATTTCCAGTCGGAGCCAAAAACTTGTGTATATTCAAAACGTAGGCTAGTTTACATAAATTCTGAGACCGGATAGGCTTATTGCGCTTTAAGTTACTTTTGGTGGTATCCATAGGTGGGCAACTATTTACCACGAAAACTATAACTCAACTCACTCTAACGACGTTGAAAATCCGGAAATCACAGCTTGTTGACGGTAGCTTCAACGGTAGCTTCGACTGTTCTGAACAAGTGGATTCCACCGTATTTTGTCTTGTACGTTAGACAGATCAAAAACAAACCATAAAGCTTTTTATACCTTTTATACATACCAAATGGCCTTAGGTCAATAAAAGGATAGAAAACAGAAAAATACAAACACACCAAGAAAAACCAATCTAAGGTCAGGAGAGAATAAACTACAAAGACTCGAAAGGATTGAAAAGGATAAAAGTATCACAACAACCCTCTATATATAGCGAACAGAACTACAGCAGTGAAACCCAGTCCATTTTACATGTATAAAGTCAATAATGAAAACAAGATAGCCGTTGAAATTTCCTTGGGAACCTGGTGCAACACTTTTTGGCACTGAGTGCCACAAATTCACTGTTGCAACACACAGTTTTGCGGCACAACGCACAATTTTGTGGCATTCAGTGCAAAAAGTGCTGCACCAGTTTTCCCAAGGAAAAACGCTACAAGTCACCTCTATGCTCTATAGAAAAGAAAATGTGTGGATTTTACAAATCGTTTAATACCCCAAGAAACAAAGCAAATACAATCCATTTTCGGCTAGGCCATGTGCCATACAATAAGGGTTTGGGTTTAATCAAATCAGGTTGATTTTCGGTTACCTCATTGGAAGGTAAATAATTGAACATTGAACTGATGATAAGACCATTGGGAGACAAAACCAAAGAGGAAGAATTTACTTTAGAGGTATTCTATTAACTAAAGCAGTCATGATTCTTTTAGCCAATCTGGGGTTATTTGCAAGGCAATCGAATACGGGCTCGTCAATCTCTTTAATGAAATATAGTAGAAAGTCAATCCCAAATCCGAGCAACTCCATGTCATTATATGAGTCCGCGTGAAGTAGAATTTTACTGACGGTATTTTTAGTTAGGAGCAGAGCAATGGTATTTCCAACGTTCCTGGCGATCGTGCTCATGTTGTACTTGTACGCGGCACGTGACAATGCTAAATACGTATCCAAACTTTGTTTTACCGGAATTCTGCCCTGGTACAAGCACTGCAAAAATACCTCAAATTCCTGGGGGGTAAAGTCAGTTATGAGCATTTGTTGGGTGACAGCTTCCTCCGTTCCAGAATTATACAGGGATTTGAAGACACTCGAACGGGCCATTAGTAGCCATTTGTGAGCTTTCACATTTACGACAGATGGAGTTGGCTTGCTTATCCATTCGCGGTTGGCGTCAGGAGAAAGCTCTTCCTTGACTACGTCGTCCTGGAAAATGAAGGTGACGTCACTATCAACTGCCCTGGCTTTATCCAAATCCTGGCCAAGGCTTCGTAGGCAGATTACGCCATCTTGAAGTTCGTTGAAATTGGCATTGAATGGAAATTGGCTATTTTTCAGGGACGTGATAAAGCTAACGTAGATTATCTCGGACACGTCTTCCTCTTCCAAATCAGCATCGTCTTGTCTCCGCTTGATGTTCACAGTGTTTTCCCAACCGTCAGCTTCCTTAAGGCTACACTGGTAACCGTAATATTTGAAAAGGCAGGAAATCTCCCCCAAGTCCTCATCTGGTAAGTACAGAATATAATCGGCGCACGTGGAACAATCGGTGTCTCCATAATTGACGTGTTTACACTCGGGACCGCTATAAATCTTGGCTTCGTATTTTAACTTAAATGCTGGTGTTGTTGAATATTCTGTGTCTTTGGAGATAACAAGGAAGCCTTTTTTTCCCCAGGGTTGAAAGAAGGCATCACTGCGAATCGTCTCGCCTGAATTGAGCTCCTCGATAGAGGCTAAAAATCTTGAGATACGCCAGACATAGGTTACTCCACCGAAATCACTACTTTCTTGTATGGTTTCTTCACGATCCACCATGTTGGTGCAGTAGTGCTGATTATGTGTGTTCTCGCGAAATTGGAAACGACTTCAATTGCGTTTTAAGTAAGCAAGTCGGACTTGGTTGGTTCACTTTGACCTTCTTGGACGAGTTCAAATTCTGTACTGAAGACTGAAAGAGAAAACTCGCACAGTACGTTTAAAAAAAAGACCCCAACAAACCGTACTGTCCTAATGGCCCGCAACTGCGCGTCTGGAAAACAGTGCTGCGAATTGCCGTGCGAATAGCCGTAATGCTGTTTCATAGTGCTGTTCTCAGTCGCAAAGTTGCGAGCCATTGGTACGCTTTGTTGGGGTCGTTTTTTTTAAACGTACAACAACGTACAGTAAACGTACAGTGTAAACGTACTACAGTACAACAACGTGGCATTTCCGAAGTTCGCAGTTCATGCTCATTCCCAGGGGAAAGCTTAATCTGGAAAGAAGGCAATACTGTGTACAAGGGTTAATTCTAGGATGTGGACTTCTCAAATCTGCCCTTCATAACTAGTTATAATTTAATCATATTTTTTTTAGCTCTCTGTTTAACCTTGCTTTGGCTCCCGTATAACTTAGCTCGGTTAGAAGGGGGAATTTCGGAATATTTTTTTTAGCTTTGGCACAGCTGCTGGTGCCTGCCAATCCTTCTCGTTTCTGATAAACCGCTTCCAGCGTCTCCGAAAAGCATTCCGGATTTTACCCTGATGACAATAGACTTATTATTGCTCTACGCAACGCTTTCCACGTTGAACGTGGATTACACGCCGGGCTATACGGAGATCACGGGAAAAGCTCAGGTCAATCAAGTCCTGGTCATCAGTGTCCTGATGATTGGAGAATCTCAGTGGAAGAAAAAGGCCTTGCAATTGATCCGCTTGACCGGTTTTGGCGATGCAAAGTACGCTTTAAATGCCATTATCCACTTTAGTTTAAGTAATTAATAATATATTAACAAATAATTAAGTTGAGTAAATTCAGCACAATTTTCCTTTTATTTACCGTTATTTTTCGTGTTAGACAGTTTGGAGGCCATTTAGTAAGCTGCTCGGCAGCAAAACAGCGAAAGATAACTAAACATATTTTTACCAATTTTAGTGAAATGGACTAGAGTTAAATCCGAACGATGTTTCAAAATCGTAATATTTTCTTCGATAGTAAATTCGAAACTTCCACAAAGGAAAAAAAAAGAAATTTTTTCCAGAGAAGAAATTTCCAAATATTGCAATTCAATTTCAGTATAGGACATAAATACATCAAGCGAACTCTATTTAAGCAAGGTAAATACAGCTTCGAGCTACAAAAACATCTTTTTGCTGTCTTAAACAACAAAAAACATTTTTTAAAAAAGGGTTTTCAGCCCTCTATTTCCCAGATTTTTACATTCCTGCTCGGTTTCCCGCGCTTTATTGATGAACAAGGACAAAGCTTGTTGCTAACAATGAATATACGCTCTTGCTGTTTGGGTATTGAGTGGCTAACCTCCGCTTTGTACGTAAATCGCTTCACCACGCAGAAATAGAAGATTTCCACAGCGCTCAACAAGCTAAAACCAAAGCCCAATCCAAGAAGCCCACCTGTAGCAGCTGTGAACAATTAAAAATAAAAAAAAAATGAATTATAGCTATAGTAGCAGCTGTGAATAGTAAAAAAAAAAAAGTTAATTTTCATTAAAGGCAGTTAAAGGTCTTTGTAATTATTTAAATTAGTAAATTAGTAGAATTGACAAAGAACAAAAGCAAAAACTTACAGATAAAGTCTTCCCATCGATAGCGCGTGTCTTTCTTGTAACTTGTGATACGTTCATCTCGGAAATAGACGCGAAGCACAGCAATATTTTCCCTAAGAAAGAAAAAAATTGAAATTAATTAAGGACTGTTGTAATGAATAAAATTGATTTACTTTATGTCGGTTAAATTGGTGTAAAACGGCGTATGTTTGCGTTGGTTTTTGATTTCGCGGAGCTTGAACCCTTTCCCAGGGTACGGAGTATTGATAACTTCGACTCCGTAGAAGATTTCGTCACAGGAAGGCAAACATTCGCAGCGAGAAGAGTTCTTCAAGCTAAATGACACATTAGCCAAGCATTCGTACTTCGCAATATCGCAACTCTCTGCCAACGTCCATTCTAAATCATAGAACTTAAATAAATTAACCTACTTAACTAAATTTAAGTACTTAATTGAATGCATTAACTATTTAACTTCATTAGACTTAAAATGAACCGAAATGAGTTAACATAAATAAGCGAAAAATAGTTGAAAGGAGGTACATTACTTGTAAAGTAATATGGCTGACATTGGCATTCCTCTTGCATTTGTCTAGCGGTACACATGGTATTGCATACGCTGTGACTATAATTCCCCATTTTGTCCGAAGGTTCTTTTTCGTCGAAGAATTTGCACAGTCGCGAACTGATGGGCAGATTACGAACTGAAGGGGTACTCGATACCTCACTGCCACCTATTGCTAGCAAAGTCTGGAGGCCTGGATGAGCTAGGAATGCGCGGTCCAATACTTGAGGGAAAATATCCGGTCTGTTAAGCGATACCTAAAAGAACGTGCAACGCAATCCAGTGATATTTAATTAAATATTTGCATTAATTTAAAATGGTATATAATTTATATATTTAATAATATTTATATTATATTAGTATATTTAATAATATTTATATTTATATTATATTTAATAATATTTATATTTATATTATATTACTATATTTAATAATATTTATATTTATATTATATTAGTATATTTAATAATAAATATGTAATTAAATTGAATTAAGGTTTACTTTAAATCCATTGGTACTGCTGGCGATTACTCCATAGTCGTCTAGCTGGGCGTCGAGTATTACTCGTAACCCTCTGCTGGTACCCGCTCCGGCAGTATACATTGCAGGGTACGCATTACTCAAGGCAAACGAATTGAAAACGCAGCAAAACCCTCTGGGAGTGGGCAACAGTTCAAATTTGTCATTGCAAACTTCTATGCCTTGCCAGGAACAATCCACAATTATGTCGTCACAAGAGGGCGAGAACTGAACGCGAACGCAATCCAAAACTCAGATTTAGGATTATAATTACTAAAAAATATTACTTCTTGGAGAAGCTGAGCGAAGATCGCTCCAGTTAAATTAAACAATTTGAAGATCGATTTCATGTCATTCATATTAACCTTTTTGCCCATCGCTACGTCCAAATTGGTTCCAGTACGAATTAACCGTTCGAATTCTTTCTTCCTACTCAGCAATCTAAGAATATTTCTTTCATTTATTTTTTACAATATTATAATCATGTCTGCATGGTCCTTTGAAATTATTTTTGGAATCTTAGGATAATTTAAGAATTATTAAAGATTATATAAATCATTTACCCATGCGTTGTTAAATACGCTTGCACTTTGCGGTCCGAGGCTTGATTCACATTGCAGATGGTAACGGTAGGGAAAGGAACATTAGCAATGGAATGACTTGTAGAATCAATAGTTGTTAAGATGGGATTCACAGACCATTCTCTCCATACTTTCCAACAGAGGAAGCCAGAAATTCCGAAACCTAAACCGAAAGTAATACACCACATCCATCTTTCTCCCCCCAAAATAAATAAAAATAAGAACCTCGGTGAAAGCTATAATTTCACTAATATTATTTTCTTTACTTTTCCCAATTCCGCGAATCTTTGGATGCGATATATTTTAAGCCATGCATAGAGCTATTGCTTAGAAACTGGGCGAGTAGCAATTGCTGTCGACTGCGCTTCTTCGGCATTCCTGAAGTCGCCAAAAATAATTTCTAGAAAGAAGTTAATTGCAATTACGATGACACTAGTACATCCACCTTTACTTTGAAACTGCTCCGAGGACAATGGATTAATCAAGTAACACTACTAGTACCCTATATGCCTTTTTATACGGCGAGAAAGTTGATGGATACAGTTTTGTTTTGTGTCCCCAGTGAGTGTTTTTTTATTGTTGTCATTCATAAATGTCCTCAACTGGCACACCTTATTTCCGTGAGCGTAATTGAAGTCGATATTCTTAAGTGGTGTTTGTTTCCCTCTTACAAAGGAAAATTGAATGACTAGGTAAACAGCACGATGTAGGGCTTTTCAGTCCAAGTCACAAAGCAAGTACCACACGGGGGTTATTTACTTGTATTATTCAGAGCAAAACCAGTATTATTAATATAATTTTATTAGTTCTTGTTGCATACATGATTTTTTTCTATAAATGTTGATCTATCGTAGAAATTATAACAAGACGACAGGCGAGCTGTTGATTAAGCTATGCAAGTAGCAAACGGAAAGTCGTTAAGTTTTGTTTTTGTATGAATGTGCATGT
>JAGJRP010000654.1:0-34183 GCA_022832235.1 Lepidurus couesii
ATGCACTGGTTTTCTCAAAAAAGTGTTCCGAAATTCCCCATGCTAACCGCCTATACCGAGCTAAGGTATACGGGAGCCTTAACAAGGCTGGAAACGCTAAAAGCTTTCGTGGATGAGACCGCCTGAGTTTGGCTTTCCTGCTCGTAACTCTTGTAGTACGGCACATGCATACATCTGTTATACAGTTTCGACGCTTTAACATGCTCGTGGCTGAGAGACTCAATTTATCGTTTTAGCATCCCTCAAAGTCCCCTTCACAGCTTAGCGTTGTTCGGGAGCTAGTGATCGACAGTAGTAGAAACTTTTAGCTCGCGATGCACAATGCCAGAGGAGGATATATTTACCGAAAAGGGGGGGGGAGGAGTTAACATTCATTAGGCATTTAAGATTCAATTGTATTATCCGTAGAGTGTTGGAATTCCCAGGACGCTTGGTACACCTTTGCAAGTCTGGTCCTGACGCGTCGTGGCCCCAGATATTAAATAAAGTTCCATAACAGGAGACTCGTTTCGGGTTTTTAGAATTTGAGGCAGAAGCGCATATATCGTAAGGAGCGAAGAAGAAAAAGACAATGTGGGAAATAGGTCTTTCCTATTCTTGGTCTCCCCCCATGTTTGTAATGATCAAAGGCACTCGTGGTGGGAATTTCACTTGATTATACGTAACGCGTCCGATGGCCGTGTCTCGTGGGCATGGACATGCTATCATACTAAGGTAATATAACCACAGCGGACGCCCTTCACACTTTCGCTGACTCGTCTTTATTTCCACTATTTTTTCTGTTTCCAAAATAGTGTTTTGAATAGTGTGAAATATATATTCGTCCTGAGAACTATGGGGGACTTTCCCAGAACCGCTAACTTGTGTACTCTGTGTGCTGAAAACGATGTCTATTCTTTACTTTTTTGTGGGGCGGAAGAAAGAGATAGTGAGAGAAGAAGAAACCCTTATGTGCTCTGGCCTTGGTCTCCAAGATCTCTAAGACGGTTTCTATCTCATTTTCCGAGAAGTCCAGCTCTCACGCTTCCAATACCTAATTCTCGAAAGTACCAGCAGCACGTGTGCAAAGTGTCAACGGTAGGAGCTGTAATGCCTTGGGCAAATATTTCGGTAGCGTTCGGTGGAAATGCACCGCAAAACATTTCTTGGTAATGTTACATTTCACTCTGTGGATATTTTGTAAAAAAAAAAAAGATATTACAGTATAAGTAAATAATTTTGAGGCACTTTGCCACAGAAATGGTTAAAATTGCAACATCCTCGCAATATTTATTAGCGTGGAAATTACCGTAATATTTCACTGTAGAATTACCAGGAGTTTCTTTAAGTGCACTTTAGGTTTTGAAATATGTATGACTGGAAATATCTTAGTTTCCTGTGCAAACGGAAATACTATCAGAAGTTCCTTTCTTAAAGAAATTTCTTTTCTAATTTCTTTCTCGAACAAATTTCTCAAAAGAATTTTCTCAGATTTCCAAACATCTTTTGATGCCAACTGCAATCATTTACGCTTACGGAAAGGAAAATAAAATCGCTTCCTATGGGTCGTTTTATCGTCATGTTTTCTGGCTTTTTTCCCCATTACATCCTTAATGAGTCGGCGCGGTATTTGCCCTCAGTCTATAGAGCTAACGCTAGTATTTTACTCCCTTCGAGACCACCTACGCTAGTTTTTTTCTTCATTATTTTCTTTTAACTGGGAAGCCGGCTGCCACAGTTCCGATAAAATTCCGCCCGGATGAAAAGCCAATCAGCCCAGCCAGATGGTGCATAGTTCGGCGGGAGTGCGCGCGGGAGGGACAGAGAGAAGTATTAATGGATCAGATCTAGGATCTGGGCCGTGTGGTGGGGCATTGCCTGTACCATTTTATACGCCGAATGGAGAGAAAGCCCAGAGAGAAGTTCATGCGGGTTCTACCAGGAGAGTCTTATGTTAATTGATGTTGTTATGTGTGGTCACAGGCTTGCGGAGGCACGTGGTCCAGTATATACCGGTGGTATTACGAGGTGGGTACATATGGTTTGCTTAATGCTCGTAGATCACCGAACTGACGTTAATGGACGCTCAGGGAGGGAAATAAAGATGGTCGCTCGGAACAGACCAAGAAAGGGTTAATTGCTCTGCTTGCTGTGTTGGGTTAAGTAGTGATTCTGGCCAATACTGCTGGTGGCAGGTGGGAAAAATATCAGAGCCCCCGCAGGAATCCTATATTGCGTAAGACCGGCGCTCGTTGTGAAATCATGCCCCTTTTTGCGACGGATGGCACGAGTCCCTAGAGTGTTGCAGCAGTACCGGCAATCTGTCAGATATGTATACTATCCGGGAATTTGATTTCACATACACACAGACATAAACTCCCTTTACACGGGTCAAGCTCACGCTTCACGCTCATTTCCGCCCCGAATCCGGGGGAATGGCTTGGGGTTTCATGCCGTGTCGTATGTACTATACGCAGCAATGAATTTGATTGTTCCTGAACCAGCAGTCGTTAACATGAGACGGTGGTGGGCTTCAAGTTGAATTTCCGGTTGTCATTCGTGGCAATATCCTGTGCACGTGTGCGGTACTTAAGCGAAGGTACTTTTGGGGTTTCTACAGTGTTTTGACTTGGTACATACATTTCGAGGGGATAGATAACCTATCTTATCGTGTGCAGTTTTACAGTAAATGCTGCCCGTAGTGTATACTGTCGCCAGTTACCTGGATCAATAGCATCCTACCCCTTTTTGCTTTGGCTCCGCAGAACCCAAACCAAATACCAGAGAGATACGAATGGAGAAGCATTATTTCTTCTGTTGTGACCAGAGACTGTGTATAGGCCTAACACATGATGCGGCGACCGAGAATGGCTCCCTTGACGATGGCGGGTATCATGGCGATACACCGGGTACTTTTTTTAGGTAAGGGAAACGGATTCACCCTTGATCAGGAAGAAAAGTTTTTTTTTTCTTTTTAATGCATGAATTCTGTGTTGAGCCAATTGCTAAGGTGTGTTGTTCTGAAAGCCTTTCCTCGTTTGGGAGCAGGTTGAGCCGTGAAGAATAGACAGTTTCGGGAGAACAAGAGGTTTTATTGATATACTTCTACTTTACATATATTCGTAGCGAAACAGAGCGAGAAGGAAGAGAGAGAGAGAGAGGCTCCGAGATAAAAGACTAGACGAAAAGGCGAGTACTCTATATAGCGAATCATTAGTCTTCGCCAATCTGGGAATAAGGCCGAAGAAATAAGAAAAAATCTGGAAAAGCCAAGACAAATTGTCTGATATTGCTCCTACAGCCTTCTTTCTGTGAAGATCGATCCTTGCTTCCGAACAGTTTTTTCTTCTTTTATGTTGGTAAAATATGTTTCTCTTTCTTTCTATCTGCCTCTCACTCTTACTTTTCGACCGGTGACCAAGTTTGGTATGATCCATGTGGGCTGCTGGAATGTCTAATGAACCCTGGCTGGAGCGTGAAAGGCTCTTTTCGAGACTGTTGCCATTTTCTGGTCCTGAGCTTTTTGAATTTTAAACCAATTTCGGCACTCGTCCATAAATCAGGTTTTAAGGATTGTTGGTAGTTGCCGTACCGCGCCAAAACTCCGGGAGGGGTACAGCAGCAGTAATACTTCTGTGTAATCGGTGGGAAGCTTTCGTATGCGGATGATGTGTGGAGCCGGAGAAGCGATTGGACGTTTTCGTAAGTGTAAAGGATTGGTTAATGTTGAATAGCAAGAAATGACATGGAAATTAGCCTGTGCTTTGCTCAACTTTAAAAGAAAGAAAATCGATGGGTGCTGCAGCAGCTGCCGACGAAGAAAGTTGGCTTCAGAGACTATTTCCGTAATACTCCCCCCATTCCCCTCCCTCCTGTTCCTTCCGCGGAGGTACAAGCATAATGTAATGGAAAACGGACTTTTTTCTTTTCCTTTTACCCTCTGCTTCGCTTTCTTTTCTTTTATATGTGTCACTTTCTCTTATTCGGAGCGTAGGATGCTGCCTGGATTCCTCATTTTTTTCCTGTATCGATCGGTTTTCATTTCTTTTAGCACCGCGATGGATTTGGGATCTGCCAGTACTGGGACAAGCACAGGGAGACTCTGGTTATGCATATCGATGAGAAAACCATCAACAAGTGATGGGTCTTCTGTCTTACTTTTTCGGGTCCCTCAGTTCCACTTCCCCTGAACCGTGAACCTGTCCAAATATGGGTAGGTACCCACATACAAGGATGCCAAGAGACTTTTGTCAACTTCAGAGGCTTGCTTTATTGTAGACTCTACAGCCCACGATTACCTTGCGAACGGCCAGGAAGATTGAGGTTTAAAGCTTATTTATTGTTTCCTCTTTGGTGGAACTGCGAGTGAGTGTCGTGCCCGGACTTTGTTTGGGGTTAGCAAGAGATTTGCCAGTGCATTTCCCCATCATTCCATATTTTCCGATTTGTGGAGACTGAAACACTTATTTATGCAAAGTTCTTTCCTGACAGCCCTTTTGTTCCATTCTCGCATACGAGGTCAGATAGGAAAGAAAAAGCCAGAAAGAAATATGTCTGGGTTGTTTAGCTGGGCCTTGTGTAAAAACAGCGAGGGGAGCACAAGAATGGAATGGGTCTTCTTTTTTTAAAATTTTTTAAAAAACGAAAGAATCAGGTTTGAGTTAATTATTCCCCTCTTGTGGGGTATTTGCCATGCTTCCTATCTAAAGCGAGAGAAAAAGCCGGGATGAAAAAGGCTTTTTAGCAAGGAAATGGAGAAAGAAGGAAACAATATGGGTAAACAAAAGTCCCGTGCACTCCAAAACATGAAAAAATGGTTCAGATTTTAGAAAGCTGCTAGGTCAACACAGTGCCAACTTTTAAGGACAAGAAGATATTACATACAAACGTTCCCTCTTTCTTTCTGGAGGAGCAAACAAATGAGAGGCTGCTACGGGTAAATATTGGCCAACGTTTATCGTGCCATGACGGACCTGTCTTGCTCTCTTACTTTGCTTAAAAAGAAAATTGTCAAACTGCAAATATGACATAAGCTCTTTTTATTGAAAGGATCATGGTTATGGAAAAAAATGTCCCGGTACTTTTTTTTCAGTGTGAAAGAAAACTTCCAGAGTGCCAAATATTTACACTGATGGTACTTTTCATTCCGAAATATAAGCTACTGGCTTTCCCCGTAAAGCCTGTCGACGGAACGTGTCGTTGACTCAACGTCCATATATAATGGATAATAAACAGTAGTAGCTAAAGAAAGGATTCTCCGCTTACTTTTTAGCGTAACTCTGATTTAGTTTATAACTTCCGACCGCCGTTTCACAGAAGGTCATGCGGCAACTCGTAGAGTTTGTTCGACAGTGCTTCAATAGCAAAACAACGCAATAATGAATAATGAACGGCACTCGCAGCGAATGTTGCTCGTAGCTGGAACTGCAGTTCCTGTGACTTTATAGTACTTCACTTGGTAGCTATATTTGGGTGAAATAGTACTTCACAAAAAAAAAAACTCGGGTGCACAAGAGCTTTGTATAAATGTTCTAAGCAGTTCCAGAAAGTCGCATTATTTCCTTAATAGGGATACTATATCAAGCAAAACACGAAGCAAAAAAGTTGATAATTCCATTAAACTAGATGTAGTGCACCCGTGGGCATTCTGGTACTTTAATAGCTATTAATTTATTGTAATTTAAAATTATAATGTACATTACAAAAAATGTAATTTGTAGAGGATTTGTAGGATCCTTATTAAACATTTTTAAGGTCAAAAAGAAAAGTTTGTAAACAAAAAATTACACCATGTATTGTAAAACTACAATGATTGTTTTACAGTGTATTATATAATATTATTCATCTGAAATCTTACACCTTTCATGACTAGGACTTTCTTAAATTTGTTATCCTTTAGCTTGCGCCCGTATTTACTAGTACAGTAATTTACTTCAATAATAAAGCACAAAGGCAGTAATTCTTAAAATAAAAACTTCACATGATTCAACGTTTCACTTTAGTTATTATAGCTGTAAGTGTTTATAGTTTTGTCAAACTGTTTAAATGATTTTTTTTGTGCCTTTTTCACAGTAGGCGTGCTTTAACCAAGCACGAGTAAGTCAGACCATTCTTCGAAGAGCCATTCTGACCGTGGCCTACTAGGGGCAGCAATATTATTCCTTCTTGGGACCCAATTCTTCCTGCGCTAAAAGCGAAGGGCAGTAAGGGGTGGGCTGGGGGGGGGGTCTGGTTGGCTATGAAGCACGAGCTATATCTTTAAGAATAATGGCCCATGTCCGGCACAATATAAAAGGCCCGGAAGTGTGAAAAGCGGGGTAAAAGAGAGAAAGAGAGTGAGAGCAAGACATTTACATATGATCAAAATGGCTTTTTTTTTTCTTTTCTCTTTGGTATTATAGTGGCACGGATTTGGGCAATGATGGACCGCAGCTGTAGGGTCCATACTTTGTTCGGTTTGAGAATTCTTTTTGAAAAAGAAATAAAGGAAAACGTAACTACAGCAAGGGCAAAAAGGGTCGGGAAATCCTAAGTGGCCATTCTAACGAGGGGTTAAAGAGCTGTGAAATAGCACTAACTTGGCCCACGGAACAAAAACCGAGGGTAGTTAACTTTTTTTGGCTGCTCTTCTTGGCACCAAATACCCGTATTATTGTAAAACAGAGACAGAGAGAGAGAGCTGCAAAAAGGGACCTCTTCTGCTGCCTATTGAGAGGTTTCGTGTTTGCATATTGCGACTCGTGATGGAACGAGGAGGTGCAAGGATCTGACACTGCTGTTGTTGGAGAACACTAGCAGGTCGATGGTGAGTAACGAGTACGGTTTTCTTTGTCAAAAGAAGCATTTCTAGTCCTCATTTGTTGGCAGCGCACAGCTGGTAGAAATGTTTGCCGAATGCATGGGAATCTGCTGGATATTGCTGCAGCAGCTTGTCAGGAATAAAGCGAAAAAATCTTTCGTTTTTTTCCGTCTCGCTGTATATTTCTCACCGTTCGTCTTTTGGAAAGCAAACCAATTTGTATGAGACGACGAGTGGAGTGTTGATTGGAAGCAGCATCTGGACAAAAGGAGTGTATAGGAGCAAGGCATTGAAACACGGTTTTCAAGAAAACGTTGTTCCTGCGTCACTGCACTTGAGATTCGCCAAATATCAAGTTTGCCATCTTCCCCACACCCACCATGAGCCTTTCAGAGTCGGTGTGAGGAAAAGGACCTATTGTTGAAAGGAAACGGAGATTGAATTTAAGCGCTGTCTGCCTAAAATGAATGATGAACGTGGAAGTGAGTGAGAGGAGATTTTCTTCATCGATATTCTATGGAAATGTTCCAGGTACTAGTACGCTGTTTAGATCTCTCGTTATCTTACTTTTTCTATTGCCCCGATATTGCATAGGGTTTTTCTTCTTAATTCTTCGGGGGGCTCTTCTCGGTCGCATCTAGTGAAAACTTGATCCTCACGTAATCCGTCTTTGCTTGCTGCAGCTCCTACGCGGGAGTTTCTTTTTCAGATATTTTGGAGCGGATCCCTTTGCTATTGCACTGTCGCTTCGGCCGTACAAAAGCCCGAGATATTACTACCATTCTTACCAGGTCTCTTTCTCTCGCTCTCTTTCTTGCTGCGAGTTTCTTTCACTATAACCCAAGAGGAAAACAAATAAAGAGACGCGGTTCCGCGTGTAGTCGCGTGTTAGGCCGTTTCGAGCGGAATAAACAGACACAGGTTGCGTAAAATTGCTGAGGCGTGTTTGTGTAAGCATACCGTGTTAGGCAGCTCAAATTGTCCAGCATGGATTTCAGGTTCTATAATATATCAATGTAGGGGCTGGGCTTTAGCGGTAAGCAGCAGCGGCAGCAGCATTTCTGCCAAAATCCGATAAGGGGTTCCCCTCGTTTTCCTCCAATACAGCCCAACGTTTAGTGGGAGCTGACACACACATGGTAGAAGACAAAAGCTGTTCTTTCCTTCTTCTTCTTCCGCTCGCAGCTCTTCCGATTCAGTCGAATTGAGCCGAACTATAGAAGCGGCCCTTTTCTTATTTGTGTTTATTCTAAAAGAAATCGGATCTAAGGTAAAGAAAAAGGGGAAAAGACCAAGCTAAAAGAAGCAAAACCACGGCGGATTATTTGTCAAGCGTATTATGACAATTCTCCTCTTCTCGTTTTCTCTTCCATTACGTTGGTCTTGCACAAATAAGTGGCTCGAGCTGATTTGCGCACACTCTCGTCAGCTGGTGCTTTGCCGGGGTACTTATCGATCAGCACCTGGTGGAGTAAAAGGTTGCTGACAAGGAGTTATATGGCATACAGGGACGTCGTCTCTTCTCGGGGTTGCAACAGCATCCACCTGCGCAACCGCCTTTTTCTTAAAACAGTTGCCGAGTACCGGGAGACGAGATGCTGTGCCGGTTAGGTACACGCGAAGACGTTTTTGCGACGTCAACTTTTGTAAAAAGTTTCTTTTTCTAATTTCCTTCCTTGCTGAGATTTGGAATCCTGGCGTTCTTCCGTGCAGTCGAGCTTGAAAATTAGCAAGCGAAAGTATCGGCGGGCAGCAATTCCTGGTACTGCCAACGCTATGTAACATTGAAACAAACTTTTTTTAGGGGGTTAGTGCGGATATAAATGCAACGGTAAGAGGGGTTGAGGATGAAATTCTGCTCTGAACTTGGGTAAAGGGACCTAATGCAGGAGTGTATTACTGTGTACCTAACGGACAGGGCATTGCTGGGGTAAAGTGCTGCGTTCGTTCGGCTCAAGAGGAAACAACTGGGAAGCATCGGAAAACAAAAAACTTTGCTTTTTTTGCATGCTCCCGCCCCCTGCTGTTCTATAATGATGGCGCTCGGGGAAAAACAGCGTATACTTTGGAGCGAAAACCGTTCCCTAGGGGGTCTCTTCTCGTCCTACCGAAGAAATGAACGCGCGCGCATGGCACAGGTTCTCAGTAAAAAGCTGCTTAAGATTCTGGGGCTGGCAGATGTACGAGTCAATTGAGTTAGACGCAGGTGGATGTTCTGTAGTTACTTATGGATGGTAGAAACCCCCAAGTCTTATGAGGTTATACTTGCAGTACAGTTCGCTGTAGCCGTAATGAGGCTTTCTTACCACACGGTGCAGAGAAAGGCAGGAATGTTAATTAGTTAGACCCTACGGTGGCTGTGATTCCTCTCTTTCTCTCCTGACCACAAGCATTATGGTAGCTAACCCTACGTAATTAATGAGCTCGGAAACCATAGCAATTAATATTGGAACTCCTTTGTCTTTCCTTGAAAGAATATCTTTGGACATGGTGTTACATTAAAAAATAAATAGATATTAAATTGTGAGAGGCAAATTTTCTTATTTCGAAATGGTTTTCAGGAAGTGGTGGGAAATTTTTGGATTGTAGATTCGCAAAATCTCAAAAGTTTGGCTATACCATTTTCTTCAGCACTTTGGACCCAAGTTGTATTACGCTCGAGCAAATCGGATTCAGGGTCTTTACGCGAGAGCAAAATAAGGGATGGATAATGAGCTGACTAGGAAAAGAACTTAGAATAAGGGGCTGAACAACCAAATGCACTTAAAAGATATTTCCCTTTTACTTACGAGCAATCTTTGGTCATATTTCTTCTAGAAATTTCTCGTGGAATTTAGGAAGCCTTCCATTAGATCAGTCATGTCAGATAGCTGGTGCTGCAAGTTTTTTTTTTCTTTTTTTCTGGTTGTCCGGAAACAAGTGCTGGGGCTACACATATATATACACGTTATATATACGCTCCTGTCAGATCTTTGGGATGGTACGTACCGGCCAGGGCAAGTGAGAGATGTCAGGGAAGCGTTGGAACCGAGGGGGACAGCTATAGCAATAAAAGTTGTCAATCCTATCACGATTCACGATACTGGCAGTTGCAGGACGCGTCGTAAAGGAAAATAAACTACAGGGAAAAGGGAAGGAAAAGATTCGCTTGTGTCTTGGTTTGCATGGGCCAAGTTGCCCTGTTCCGTTACTTCCTGCTGGTACACCAGGCCAGTTTGTCAATACGAGCAAGACCGACCAATAAATAAGGCTGGTGACATTTATACCTTATAGGGCCCATTCGGGAAAAGCTATGGGTGGCACACCCGCGAGCTTTTTTGCATGATATTGCTCTCTACTCTGTTCTTTTAAGATCGAGAGCGTCCGACCATCGTGACCGACATCTCGTCTCTGCGTGCAGTGTGCGGCTTTTATCTTCCATTTCCATGTATAGATTTCGGTCGGTGGAATCCGTGTTTTCTCTCTCAATCTTTTTCTGCCTCTCTAGTTTCTCCTGATCTCTGACCCGGTTGCGTCATGGCCGAGTGTCAGGTCAAAGGTGCAATTTCTTTTTCCTTATTTATGTATTGGTTTTCTTTCAGATGCGGTGGGCTGTAAAGATGATGGACGATGGATTGATACCGAGTGTTTTTGAGGCTAAGGATGGGAAACTATTGCTGCTGTCATCGGGTTTACGCTTCTCCGACTAAGAGATGACGGGATCAGCTGATGGGACGTGATGGGGCGAGATGCTGAGACTTGTCTTTTAGATTGAGTTATAAGTGAGGGCAGGACGGGAGGTTTCCGATGACGGCGGGAAAATGAGTTATCCAGCCGTGGGATTGAAAAAACTATTTTATTTTATTTTAGTTTGGGTATTCTTTGTGGAGGAGAGTTGGGCGAAGCAAGTGGTGGGTGGTGAGGAAGCGAACGAATCTTTCTTTAGTAGGGTGGAGGGTGGTAAGTATAGGATTTCTTCGGGAAACGTTTGACTGTGAGCTTTTCAAAGGGTCCGGAATCCTCATGAGAACTAAAATGACATTTTGCCGGATTTTTACCCTTCTTTTCCCTTAAAGAGTTTTCTGCTTTGAATCTCGTTTGCCGACTTGTTTCGTGAGACCGACTGAGGTCGCCTTGTAACATTTCGTGCAGCATTTCCAAGGAAATATCTGGATTTTTGCGAAAGACATTCTGGGGGACTACAACTCTCGCTTGATGCGCTTTTCATCTTTTTCAAAGCTCGTGGCATACAATGTATGTAGTGAAATTTGTCTTCTTATTATACTTAGGGAACGAAGCGTTTATTTTCTTAAATTATCTTTTTCTTGTTCGGTCTTTTTTTTCTTTTTTGGGGTGAAGAAGCGTTAATATCCCCGAAACTGAGAATTACGTTCCCATCATTTAGGGGCGCAAATTCCTTTAGCTTAAGATCTGGTAGAAAAATTAAGAATTCATTATTGCTGTCGTTTGTGGGTAATTCCTTCTCCCTGGTGTTTGAAGAATCATGCCCGAAATGGTGATGTTGACGCATGGTATCCTATTAGTTCTCTTTTTTTAGTGTGTCTATTCTTCTGTGTCTTTCTTCAGGGCTGTAAGCCGAGGTTTTTTAAAATGATTTTTCTCCAAGCGGAATCATGGGCTATGATTCGGTTATGTGAGCCGCGTTTTGCATACGCATATTAATGAGGTCGATTCAATTTGCTCCCTGCTCTCAGCTTCACACCCGACGCCACCGGATATTCGCTTTAAGAAGCTTGTCTATGTCCTCGCAGTTTAGAAATTGACGTGTTGTGTGTGGTTTTCACATCTACTCTCGCCTCAGTGAACGAAAAGAGGCTGTCCGGAGTCGAGTGTGCTAGCCATGTTGACGGTATTAGCCATTTTCAGTGTTGTCGCCTCACTCTTTTTACCTCCGTGAAGGGTTTATTGCGTTAGAAATTGGGACTTGGACCAAGGTTTTGGAGTGGGGCTTTTCTAGTAAGCGAAAAGGCAAAAAATGAGCTTAAAAAAGGAAAGAAAAAGTACGAGAGTTAATGGGAGGAGACTGCAGAGAGGATCCCCCTTTTGCGTGGCAGTTGCCATTTCCATACTGCGTAAATACGAGTTTGGAGGGCGAAGCGTTGCACTTTGCTGAGTTGACAGCTATTTCACCAAGGATCAGTTTCGAGGAGGCGTATTTCTTCATTTGTCACCAACAGGGGTTTTCGCCTCGTCATCGTGGGATTAAAAGTTCCCTCCTCTGCTTCCTTCAGAACAATGACCGAAGGGGCCGAGAAGGAATAAAACGCACACCGCGATAAGCAAGTCATGGTATCGGGTAGGTTAGCATTACAGGGCAGCCCCACCCCTTTCGTGCTGGTCGGATTTCTTAAGGCGTTAAATAAGCCGGACGAGCGCATTTTGCGGCTTCCTCGCTCGGCCCATAAAAGCGAAATAGAACTCTTGTGCCGACTTTTAGGGGGCTTTATGTCCCCCTGCTGGTACAACATGCAGGCTTCTTAGGAGCTGCCAGTCTAATCGAATTAAGATCTACTCGAGCTAATGAATATCTTTGGCACTCGGCTTTCTCCCAGTTATATATCCGCCAAAGAGCTGCTGTTTGTCGAAAGTCGATATACACTGGCAAGTGGCTGTCTTTGGTGCTCTCCCTCTTCTTCTCTTGCCTCTCTCCCCCTCTCGCTCTCTTTTGAGCTCTTTCCATCTGAATCCATCGGGAAGCCCCGTTCGCGAGTCCTAAAATCGGACAAAATATAGCCCTCCGCGCCTTACAAGAAAGGCGTTTATGGAACCCTTAAATAACGATAACCTACATCGAGAACTGACTTCACAAAGTCAGTGTTAGAGTACCTTCGGTACAGTACACTCACACTGTCACCCCAAAGAAAGCCAAGCCGTTGTACTAGGCAAAATATTTCTTCCGTATAAAGGGAAACCCCTGGGTAGAAGAGTGACAGGGTACGGTTTGAGTAACAAAGAAAGTCCGTTGCTCCTGTTTCCTTCGTGATTTCTTTCGACTGATTGGAACCCATTCAGAGCTCTTGGTATTTGTTTAGGTTTGCAGTATATGTATATAGAAATGGAAGGGAGGGAAACCGGAACTATGTACAAGTTTCCTAGGCTTTCTTGCTTTGTCTGCAACTAAATGGAGATGTCACTAGGGAGGTTGATCGCTTGAAAGAATCTCCAGCCGAGCGTTACAAGACGTTCCCTGGAGACACCCACCACAACTATCGGTTTTGTATTTCTAAGCAAAAGTAATACCGGGAAGTTGGTTACATGTCTGAAACGAACTGTTGTTTTCAGGTTGATAGCGTCGTTTTTAACATTGGCCATCCTATCCCCCACCCACTCACTCTCTGCGAACCCTTACTTTGTATTGACATGCAGTCTAGCATTCCTCGTAGAAAGTCAAAGAGCCTTGGTATTGCCATCAGTGTTATGCTTATTGATTGTGAGTTCAAGTTTCACCTGGTTCCGAGGAGAATAGGAAGGTCTCTTTCGTTGTCGCTATATCTCCGTCGTCAGATAAGAAAAACAAGGAAAAGGAAAGGAGGGAGACTCTCCCGAGTTCCTTTTGTTTGAGGAAGATCGGGCAGAGACCCTTTTTAAAATGCAAAGTTTTCTGCCGCGGTGTGATGAACAAAAAGCAAAAGGCGAGATGATCAAAGGAGGCCCCAAAGTTGTCAATTCCGCGGGGTTAAAAAAGAGTCAAAGGGGGCTCTTCTTTCCTATTTCTTTACTGAGTGATTTCGGCATATAATAGGCTTCACTATTGTCCTTTTCACTTGCCTTTTGCTCACATCAATCAGCGAGATTTGCGATTTGCAATAGCTTATCTTTATTGTTATTATTATTGTTTTTACCTTTGGTCCATGTGAAGACGAGGAGTACGGCAAAGAGGAGGTGACTGGTCAGCCAAGCGTCATTGCTGCGTTCAGCCATGGCCCATGTCATAGCGTGCGACTTGTTGGGAAGCTATTCATGTCGGTTTTTTCCAAGTCACTCACTCAGAATTTGTCGTGTGGATTGACGCCGTCCACGGGACAATACTACCAGCACTTGTTTTTGCGAATGCCCTAACTCTCGGCCCCCAGATAGACTACAAAACTGCGTACTGGCGCCACTACGCAGTGGAAAGGTAGACAATACAAAGACACTGAAGGAGTTCAGGGCAAACTGGTAACGTCACGGCGAATAACTGTGATCGCGGAAGACGCTTTTCCTGTATCTGTATCCGTTCCTGCGGTGCTGCTCGTACTGGCTGCGTCCTGTTACGTTTTCTCCAGAGGAGTAGAAAGACGGCTCACCGTGAGCTAACGCTACTGCACCTGTGCCGTGGAGCCAGTATGACAACGCTGTTGTGCGACTCTGTGTGTGTGCACCACACACCAACTAATGTTACTCGTGCGCTGAGGGAAGATGGATATGCGACTCTCTCGGGGATGGGCCTCATGCGTTTTCCTGTGTATATGTATATGTGTTATAGAATCAATGTCTCTGGGATGACACCGGAGCCGTATGTCGAGGAAAACTGGCTTGCGCAGCATCCGGTTCGGGATTCTTTCTCTGCTTCAATCCCAAGAGCGATTTGCAGGGCGTTATTCTTCAATTTTTTATTTTTTATATATATTTTTTTTATTGGAAAAAAACGGAAGAGTTGTGTTTGGGGGCTGTTTGCACATTCAAATGCACATCTATCCGTGTTTGCTGTTCCACTCTCGATTCGGAGTTGGGTTGGAGTTTACTGGCCGAGTCGGTCCCAATTGTTAAAAGGGAGCGAGGGAGATCGTCTGTATGGAAGCTGGCAGGCCCCCGGAACTCCGTGGACGCTCGCCTAAACACGGTAAAAAGGGTGATTGGTCGTGAGTCCCGCGTGTTTGGATGGGGCCACTTATGAGCGAAGGTCCTTCTTTTCAGGAGACCATTTCCGCCAAAAACAGGTCATTGAAGTTGAAGTTGAAAGCGCCAGTGATGGTCTTGGCTCCGTAGTTGGGACCCCATTATTTGCAAATCAAATCGGGGGTTTAGAAGAAATAAGAAAGTTTTTGGGGGTGGAGAAAGTTGTAATATATACTTGAATTATTACTTGCGTTCCTTGGGGGTGAGGGATAGCGTTCATAATTGCAAAAGTTTACAAGGTTTCGGATGCTGGAATTGACAAAAAAGCTAAGCCAAAGTTCGCCCACTTGACAGTTCGTAGTAATATAATGCTTTCTCTGTCTATTTCTTGCTCCGTGAACCGTAATTAGAATTGGTCCTTCTATCGCTTGTGAGGCGTACTGAAATAAGCGAATTATGTTTGTTCTTTTCCCCCCTTTATCTCGTGTGGGTAGCACCTAATTTTCTCAAGATTTGCAGACAGCAATTTATGGCCCGGTACTGTGCTGATCCATGAGTCGGGATCGTTTTATGCGTTTCGGTGGTGACAAAGTGTTGCTGTTGCATACTGACGAGCTGGCTGCCGAGTACTCAAGAGATGAATTATTAATTCAAGTTTTTAGATGTCACGTTCAAAGGCAATATGTTTTTTTCGGGAAGTCATTTCTATGGAAACCTCGCGACTACTTTGCCTTCCTGCCGGTTTTGTTTCTGCATATGTGTGTGGATGGTACCGCTTTCAGAAATTTTAAGGAGCAGAGTGCATCGACTTGGGCAACGTGTTTCACCATTGATTACCCGTCTGGGCCTTATGAATTTAAAAGCCCTTATACGAACTTGCCTATGAATGAGAGAAAGAAGACAAAGGAAGCCAACTTTGATCTCCCCTTTCATCTGCTTTCCACAGCTGGTATCTCCGCACGACCTCAATCGTCTCTGGCTGGACGGCAAAGAAATCGCCATGATTTGAGGATCCCAGCATAGCGTAAACTAACGGACCCGTCAAAAAATGTTAAGTGGAAATACTTCTATAACCTCTGTTTTTTTTCGGGGATCCGACCCTCTTTATTCGCTCTCTTCTCTATTGCCAGACCTTTTCCAAACGAATTCTTTATAGTAAGCTTCTCCGATCGCCAACTCCGCTGGAAGAAATTGCCGCTATGGTCCGACATACTTAGCTCTAAGAGACCTACAGTTTACCTTACCAGAGATTCTTTGTATACGTCCGCTGCTGGGAACTGGGCGTTTGCCATTTCTTTTTTCTTTTTTGGTGGCTATCTCATCCTAGTCCAATCTTGGACAAGTTGTCGTGGGAGCTAAATGACCTTATCCTTCTTCGGTGAAACTGTCGATTACAGTCGTCACTCATCTCAGTTTCCCTCTATACTCCAGTACCAGTAAACCGTAATCTTGTCAGGTCAGCTGTTTTGATTGATGCGCCGCTCAAAGTACCGGCAGAGTCCCCAGCGACCTGAGCTAAGTCAGCCCATAGAAAAAGCGATTTTCCAGGTTAGAATACGATCCGTCCCCCGTCCTTGTGCTGCAATATACTATATCGAAGTCGGTTGTTTGACCCGAATTGTTTTATATTTGAGTCTAAGAGAAAAAGGTTGAAGGAAAGAAGTGGTGGGGGGTAAGAAGGGATACATGTATATATACTCAATCTCTGCTCCTCCTGATCATAAAAAAGAATCTTTCGATTCGGTTGGTAGACATTTTCTATATTCCACTATCCACTTCGACTCTTAGAAAAAAGGTTCCTTTTTTCATTTAGTTGTGCGGAAATGTAAACAAGCCGGGAAAGATTGCGGGATGTTGCCTCCTCAACAAACCCAGAACACACCATCCACTCATTCTTGCTCCATCAGCAGCATCTTTATGGGAAGTGGTTAGCTCCTAAAGACGCACCCGTAGGCAATAGTTTTTCAATTAAGCGCTCTTGTCACAGTCCTTGTTCCAATGAGAACCCTTGTAGCGTTGCGTGGGTTCAAATTTACGGGCTCCATAGAACCTCACCTAGGTCGTGAGGTATAAAAACGCTCATTCTACCTTACGACAAGACCGGGGTTAAGCTTAAACGGTTGCCGAGATCGAAACTATTGTTCAAAGAAATAATTATTAACAGATGTGCCTGTTTATTCGGTCGTCTACTGATAGATGGCGTTCCGTCTAGATTCCAACCTACTCAACTCGATTTCTGCCGCTAGATGGCATGGGAGGCCCTGTGATCGGCCAACAATTTGCTGAAGGCAAACTCGAATGTTGACATAAAAACTTTTCTAATAAAGGCCGTGTCTGAGAGACATTGATTATTATTACTACAAGGAAAACTCCTAGACTGAATTCTGTGGTAATTGCTTAGGTGAAAAGGCATGGATCCTGGATAACGTAATAGGGAAAGATAAGGGCCAGGATAGAGTACAAGAGGTTCAGCGAGGTTCAAGCTTCATGGTCTCGCCGAGTTGATAATAGCCAAAAGAATCAGGCCGACAGAAATAAGGACTCCTTGTGTAGCGCCTTTGTTCTGGGGAGTTTCCCTTGATGAGAGTTGGTTCCCTGTGTGTTTAGCGCAGCTCGGAGGCAAGTAAACGATGCGTTGTGTATATCGTTTGTTTCACGCCAGACTGAATATCTTGGGCTTTTGCTCAAATTGAAAAGCGCCATTCTTTCCCACGCCTTGTCAAGTTTATTATCTGTGTAGCACGTTATGCTAAATTCTGGTACTTCCATTAGTAGTGTAGCGGAAAAACGTTACTCTGTCTATACTTCTTCCATTTATATTTTCGATCTGGTCATCCGCAAAGCAAAATCTTTATCATTTCTACGATTACCTCTGTGTAATTTAGTTTCTGATTATTATTATTATTTTTTTGCCCACAAAAAGGCTCAAGGCCTCTACAATTTCAACGTTTATTAGGTTTGTCATGTTTGCGATTATGGATATAAGAAGTTAGCTTAGATCTCTTCGAAATTCTTTTGGAACAAATGTTCTGGAGCCGTAGTAGCTGTCCAGACTGTTCTTGAAAGTTTGAATGGAGGGAGACTTAATTACTTTTTCCGGGTAAGTCGTTCCATTCTACAACCGTGTGGTTTTGGAACGTCCAACGGCCTACATCCTTGTAGGAACGTTCGGCTTTGAGTTGTAGGAAATGACTACGGGAGCGGCTTGATTGAAGGAAATGACTTAGCTTGCGGGTACGTTGTTGTAATATCCGTGACATAATCTAAAGACTTCAATCTGATCACCCCGAAAGAATCTATATGCTAGAGTTCGCAGTCCTAGGTGTTCCTAGTACGGTGGGGGACGCAGACTGTCAGGAAATTTCGTTATTCTTCTTTGCACTTTTTCCAGTGCACCCAAATCTTTGATATGGACGCATTGAACCGTGCCCGTAATATTGGTCGCACCAAGGACTTGTACAGCGTGGCCAGCATTTTTTGTAGATCACTTAGATTATTTTTTCTATTTTGGCTTCTTTTTTTTTATCTATTTCAAACAAGTACGAAATATTATAGTAGAACGAAATTACTAAGTAGTGATATCGTTAGAAAAAATGACAACCTTTTAGGACAGGTACCTGCGCCATGGTGATAATATCGTAATAATAAATAGTAGTAATAGACGATAACAAGGGATACGGTAATATGGGGTAATAATTAGTAATAGGAAGTAATTATATGTTTGTCGTTTAGCTTAATAACAGGTTAAAATAAGAGGCTTAAATAGGAATAACAAAATTGTTTTTCACTTAGTGGAACTTCTCCGACATTCTGTTCATTTTTGTATTTCTATACCTAAGCTTTAGATCTATTTCTGATTTGTTTTGTTTCGTTGTAGATATGTAAGCAGGAACCCTTAAGAAATTTTAGTTCTCTTGTTCCTGTAGCAATTTTCCTTATTTTTGTCATACCTTTTATTGCTCAATTTCATGTAGTTTTATCTATTGTTCTATTTCCCAACTTTGTTCTCTCCATTGATCTGTGTCGCAAGGCCTGTATACGTGGCGCTGTTTCGAGTTGCTGTCTCTGGGCTGGCTGCTAACCACGCTGCTAACATATCATATTTAGCATGACGCGACTCTTGGACATTTAAGATATAGAGTCGTTTATCAAAGCAGGTCTCTGTGTTCTTTGCCAGGACAGCACCGAGGACAGCTATGTTGATGTATGAAAAGTCCTGTATAGTTACCTTTTTTATGTTCGTCCGAGAATTGGCAAAGTCGCAGATAGGGGGGGGTCTTATAGTTAAACCGAACAGCAAGCTATTTGTCTGCGTTTAATGCTGAAAGCTCAGTAATAAGCGCGAGGCTAGGGATTTACTCTGAAGTTATCGATGGCAGCGACAGCAAGAGGGACATATACTGTATATATCGACCTCAGGTCGTCTATCACAAGTGCTGTTTAAGCTGATGAGGGGTTATATAGCAAAAGGTTCTTATCCGGACCGAGCAGGCTTTGTGTGTGCAAAGTTGACACCGGATTTCGTGCAGCCCACCCTTTTCTCGAGAAATTTCCTAATGAGAAGGTTCTTCAGATAGAGCGAAAGGTCTCTCGAAAGCTATACCGCACTTTTCGGGGCTCATGTTTTCTATATGGAGATGTTAGGCTCTTATTATCGGCTTTTCTTCGGGTGCTGCTGCACGTATATGGCAAGCGAAACTCCGCCTGCCAAAAAAGCTTTCCTCAATTAGAGCGACGACTTGGAAAAGTAATGAAAGCTTTGTGAAGCTTTTTGGGTCTTCGCCTTTATCAGTCAAACAAAAACGACACAGTTATTGTGTTTGAATTATAGCTGAGCCAACGTTAGAACAAGTTTCTTTTTATTCCCTTCTTGTGCGGAAAAGATTAAGGCGAAATGACAGCGCCAATGCTGTTGCAACTTTCTTGTTTGCCTTGTGAGAGAGTAGTCAAGAAGAAAAGGTAAAGTATAAGGAATGGGCTTTCTACCCTGATTCCTTTGCCATCATCAAAGACAGAAATAAAAGCTCAGAAGAACTCCTTCCCCCTCTCCCGCCCCCTTAAAATCGACGGATAAAAAAAAGTTTCTCATTAAGCAAGCTTTGGGATTTTCCGTATTAGGGGATGAAGTTGGTCCTATATTCCCGATTTTATTTCTGCCAGTTATACCTGGAGGGGCTGGACTGATTTCTTCCATTCGCGACTCCCCGTCGTGCAGCTTGTTTAAGGATCGTCCATAAATGGCGCCACCCAAAAATCGCGAATTTTTTACCCACCCCCCCTCTCAGTCACCTACCGTCACCTTCACCGTCACCCCACCCTCTAAAATGGCGCCATCACCTGGTTGACCCCTCTCACAAAAAAGGGTAAAATATGGGCTTTTTTTAACCGACATATTGACAATCCTTCAAGAGTTAGGTAAACGCTACAAACTCTGTCTACTTAGGAGCTAGAAATAGCAAGAAAACTTTCAAAATTGTGAAAACACAAGAATAACATTCACGCTTTGGCACTTACGTAAAAATGGTTTGCACAGAATCACCAGTTAAGTTTAGAGTTACAGGATGGCGACGATGGCGTCACTTTCTTGCCAACCCCCTCCCACCCTCTCGTCATCTCGCGTCATCTTTTACTGAACCCACCCACCCTCTCCCTGGGTGGCGCCATTTATGGACGGCCCCTTATGTGCTTACCTTTGGAGTGCCGCAGTAATATAATTTTAAAGAAAGGACAGGGCTTGGAGCAAGAAATTAGTTCTGTTGATTTCCCCTTTGGGGAATTTTGTCAAAGGACACATTTTATTGCGAAGAAATATATATGTCGCGTTGATTCCATTTCTTCTTGTACTGGCTGCTAGTGTGCTTTCGGGCCACCTTGGGGGGTTTAAGGCACCATCAAGATTCAGTCCAGTGTTTCCTTTTATTCATCCAAATCTAGTAAACAAAGCAAGAAGCCAGGTTGGTCCCTTGCACGTGAATGATCAAAAAGGACCATTTTTTTTTCACTTCAGCTATTGTTGGGAAAGTGCCGCTGCCCTGCGTTTCAATTTAGGCCCGGTGGGGGGGAAAGACTTGCTGGCAGGACATTCCTTCGAAAAGAAGAGGCAAAGCAATATGGGCCAGTACTACGATCCACAAAGTTGTGTAACCAAATTTCCCTCTACGTGCCATTTTAAGAAAAAGCTTTGGGTTTTTTATGACTGGTGCCGGGTACGTTCCAATTTCCTTCTCTTGCCAGCCCGGTTGAGGTGTGGGTGCGTAAGCCATGGTCAAAATAGGAGCGGAAGTCAGATTAAGTCGAATAATGCCGCCCGATGCGATCAGTCTTCTTCCGTCTAGTGCTAGGATATACCCTGAAGCCAGCGATTTAAACTCACGCACACTCCGCCCTTGCTTAGGGACTGACGTCCTTTCAGGGGTTTTTAAAATAAGACAATGAAGAGCTTGGGGGAAGACGTCACTGCTTTTTAGGCTTCTCTGTCGTCAGCTTTTTTTTAAATTGGAAGTCTATCGTTATCTGGAAATCCCTGCAGTGCGCAGAGCTCCCAGCTAAAGATTACATGGTTTTGCCAAACGAGTCGATAGAAAATCAAGAGCTGTTTTTATAGGCCATGGTGATAACTTCTCTTGCAGTTACTCAGATTTGGGAAGGGTGAGCTTGCTTTCTCTCGTTCTCTCTCTTCCTCTCTCGCGCGTTTTATAACAGTCGAAGCGGTGGCTATTCCAGTCTTTGACCGCTGCTGCTCCAAGCGGAAGTTATAGAAATCATAAAAAAGATAGAGAAGAAGTTCTCCTTCACCGAAAACAATGGCCGAGGTGTCTGGCGCAGCTCTTCGGATCCTAACAGCGCTTGAATTATGTCGTTGTGGATCATTATAAAAAGTAGGGAGCCCTCCACAAAATAAAGGCTTTTTTTTCTGCTTCGGTGAAAGGCTGCAGCAAGTCCCGTGCGAATTTCTACGGCCCTTGCCTTTTTAACCTGCAAAAGGAAGTTAACGAGGGCAACCAAATGTATGCCTGCTCTGGCGCTCAAAGGGCAATAGCCACTAAAAATCACATGTTGAGATTTTAATAGATGCTCAAGTCTATATTGATTAGTGAACGATGGATTTTAAGTCCAATTTATTTGAGTAGCCGTTTACAAGTTATTGACATGCAAACATTGGGTCGTGACGTCATAGGCGTGTCGTGGCGTGGCTTATACCGCGGTTGTTACCGTAGCTATAGTGTTTAGTTCCCATGCTAAAAACCGTAAACAAAGTATGGGTGCTGATCACCAACACATCCGTGACGTCAGAAAGCCACGTGCCATTCTGTCTAAAATTTCATTCTTTAATAGCTACCAAAAAAGGCATTTTAATAACTCACTTCGGGCGTGATGGGAAGAAATAGTTAACGGAAATTAAGTTTTTGTGCTTTATTTCTTAAGTAATATATATTATTTTTTTATAAGTCTTAGAGTCGTATCCAAGCTTTTCTTTATCCACCCCACAGAATTTCTGATCAGACTTTTCTGCCTTTCTTCTGCCACCCGGAATCAGTTTTTTGGTCGGTCTAGTGCAAAACCTGGTTTGACAGCGCAAAATGAATGAAGTGGGATTAGAAGTGATTGCTTGTTCCGAAGAAAGGGTACTATTTCTTCGGCTGGGCGCCAAGACATGCAAAGAGCTGATGAAAAAACAATTGTTGGGTGTCAACAAAACCTGCGGATCTCTTGATGCTTCAAAGAAAAAGAGCTGAAGAGTTGGAGAAGCAAAAGCCGCAGCTCAAACCGGACATCGTTTTTATTTATTTATGAATAGAAAGGCGGTCCGTTGAGAGGAGCTGCAGCCGTTTTTGCTAGGGGGCATGAGGATCAGGCGCGGTGGATCGTTAATAAATTTGTTGGTTAAACAGCGATACTCGAATCTTTCTTTTTCTATGGTCCTTCTGCGATCTTTCGATCTCTTAGTGGCGCTCAGGTGAAGCCCGCTATAACGACCTTTACTCCCTTTAAAAAATAATCAGAATAAAAAACAGGGAAAGGAGAAAACGTTGCAGCTGATGGCTTGTGTGGGAGGAGATTATTATTCTTCGTCTGTGACATACTCAAACTGGTTGTGACATGCATGCCAGGTGGTTATCCGTCCACGCGATACAGAAATGTAGGACTCGGGGTTCGGTTTTCGATGGCGTGTGATTCCCGCCGCATAAGCTTGGAGGGCTTACCTCGTACATACACACATATACACATACAAAAGCCGGCACCCAGAACTCGTACTTCCCGCACCCACCCCATTTACTCGGCTGCGGCAGAGCATGCGCCCGGGGAGCCAGCATTGATTCCCAACAGCACAACTCCAGTCCTACAGAGTGCCTGCTCGGTTGGCTGCTCTGTGTGCCGGGATTTACGCTCTTTTCCGTGCACAGGCACACTCTTATTCCCCTTCAAACTTTTCGGCCCCGCTGCTGCCATGCTAATACTTTTTTTGCTCGAGCCCCTTTCCGAAAGACGGCTCCAGAGGACGCGAAAGACATGAAGCGTGGTCCCAGAGCTCGGGACGGGAAAGGGGGATCGTGTCGGATGGCAGCGCAGTTCGAGAGCTTTGGTTGTTGATAAAATCCTGGGCAGCAGTACGTACTTGCCAGTACGTCGAATCGCGCCGCGTTTCCACGGGCGTACGCTGCAACGGCGCGCTGCAACTGCTCGTGTCTGTTATTCCGTCGTCAGCCATGCACGAGCACTACGTTACTTGGTTTAGACGTGCACGTTGATCCGAACCGTACGGAACCCCCCCTTTCCTCTGGAGAAAGACTTCCGGGTTTTAGAACCGTTTGGGAGAAAACAAAATTGGGGGGGGCGCAAGTGTGTCTGTGTTTTGGTGTGTGGAGAGGGCATCGGTTTTGTCGAGAACAAGAGAGATGGGACGCGAAGGCGGCGATCGGCAAATGTAACGCGTTCGGTTTGAAAACGATGAAGGCGACTACTGAAGCCAGACAGGCCCCTGGCAGTGTCCTGCAGCTGGCTTCCGTCGTGTGCATAACTCCAGCTTCCGCGGAACAGCAGTGACTCGTCCGCAGCAGCAGGTGTGTTTCGCAGAAGCAAAGGAAGAAGGAAGAAATAAGAAGAAGAACGATAGGCTGTCACTGAGGCATCTTTCAAGGGAACTTTTGTCACCGTTCACACAGCTGGGAAACTTCTCCCGCACCGAAGGGAATTCAAATTTAGAAATTTCGACCGTTCCCAAATCGAGTAAACTTATCTTCCCAAAAAATTCTGGAAAATTTCGCGAAAATTCCGAAACGCCTCACCACGCTAAGGATACATTTTTGATTGACAGTCCTTGGCGTTTCCCCTGCAACGATTCCAAATACACTTGGATACTTAAGCCGCTTTTCTTCCGTTATTCCACTGGCCAGCAGTACCCTGTCATCCAGAAATAAGTTTAAAGTTCCCAGAACTAGTCTCCGCAAAAACACTCCCTTTTTTTGGTTTGTTCTTGTTTATTACGTTTTGTTTAAAACCAGTCAGTCATCCATGCAGAAATGAGTCCCAAGAGGAATCTTTGAAGTTGATGTTGACGTTGTCTTCCAAACCAGCTGTCGCTGCTTCGGTTCCTTTACTACGTGGCTTGCCTTTCGCTTCAGTTGTCCGCGCTTTGGACTCGACGGCCGTAGTTGGAACGCTGGGTGAGGATCCGTTTTACTGTTGAAGACCTCCATTACCGTGAGGAAAGCAAAACTTGGGTGGTGGCAGTACGAGCTGGTTCGCCGAGTTAATCAACTCTCAACACACTTACGTAGTTAAGTGACCGACAGGCCGGAAAACGCCGATACGCATCATTAGCCCCCTGCGGCTGAAGAAGTCATCAGGCGAGGAAACAGTCCGAGGCCGGGAAAAATAAAATAGTGAGGAAGGGAGGAAAGGGCCTTTTTTCCAACCCTTTCCTTTTTTCTGCTTTGCGATAACCCTATTTCCTTCCCCTCTAATCTGGTGGGGGTAACGGCGGCGTGATACTTGGCAGCCATGGAGGATCGCAAACAATGGACCGTGTACCTGATGATGGTGGTGTGGGCGGTACTGCCACATCGTAAGTACTAGCTAAATTTTTACTTGTCGCCGATACTTTTTTCCCTTCGTAAGTACACTATTGGCATTAGTCCTGTACGTGTTTATTCGCTCGGAAAAGGGGTATTGACAAGATCGACCCGTGGAGGAAATGCCGCTCATGTTTGCTTGTAAAAGAGGGGAAACTCTTGTCGTGTACACGCTCTAAGATGGACGACCTCCTCATTTTTTTCGTTTGCTTTTTTAACCCCTATTTTCAAAGTGTCTTCAAGACGTTGGACCTTGTTGGGGCGAGCTATAGATTCCCATCCTGCAGCTTTCCCCGGTCTTTCGATCAAGCCACGCACACAAGACGGTTCAGTTTTAGAACTATTTATGGAACCATGTTTTTCTAGCGACTTGAGCTTGTTTTTTGAGTTCCTATAACGGTGTTGTCCACTCCGTCCCACCCTTGTCCCTCAATATATAACTGTAGCACACTTGATCCTCCGGAGGGTCAGTCTGTCCGTCCATGGAGACGTTGGCCAGTAACATCATCAGGTGGGTAGTGGGTTTTTCGGTGCGAGTTGGCGGCGACAGAAAACATGGATGTCGATCCAGCATATAATGGTTTTCTTCGCCGCGATTACCTCGTTAGCGCGGATACTGTGCCATGGTTTATTCGGCATTGGTTAGTGTTAGGAAAGTGTTAGCTGCTGGTATGCACACAGCGATATGAAGACGGTGTTAAGAACGAGTCCGGACTAGTATGAAATAACTAGAAAGAGTAGCAGTAATTCCTAGAAATTTCTGCCTGGATTCCGCCGGAAAGGGGTAAAGGTGCTCTGCTATAAAACGAAGGGAGTGGGAATTTTTGTAACAACTTCCACACAGACAATTCTCATAAACTTCCATTGAGCGCATTCGAATCACCCGTCTGCGCCCCTCCAATAAACCACTTGGGGTTGGGGGTGGGACTTCTTTTTAGAGGACCCAAATGTAACTAGGATCGTTATATCCGAGAAATAGCGACATCAAACGTACCGATGCCTTTGGCTATAGACCCGGGAAAAAGAATCATGCAAGGTATTGGCTTGGTTGCAAGGAAAAGCCAGCTAATCCATGGAGAAGCAGCGGGGAAAGGAGAAAAAGAAAAGGACGGGAGTTTTTGGTTCTCTGTTACTAAACCGCAATCTTTTCCAGCGCCGACTTAAGCCTTAATTTCTTTTCGACCTTAATTTGCTTTCCTTTTTCCTTTCCCGTCCTAGTCGTGCAACCAAAAAAACATACAAAAATAAAGCTATGGTTGGATGTGAGAAGAAAAGAATAAGGGAAATGGGTTTCATTGATGGGAAAACGAGAGACTAATGGGAAGGAATGGTTGCATGTTTAGCATAGACTAGTGTCTTTAGTACGTGGCTGGCATGCGGTGTCGAGTGTGAACTTGGTATTTCATGGCGTTGAATCCGGAAAATTTCGCTTTTATTTATTTATTTATTTTTTTTATTTATTTTATTTTATTATTCCGATTGGAAGAAAAGGGTACGTCAGGACTGTTAAAAAAAAGAGAAAAAAGATAGAAGGCAGGAGGAAATCTGACATGACTTCCTTTGTGAGGATTGGGATCGAATTCCCCGAGTTGTCTCTCGTCTTGCGTGGCTTTTGTCATATACGTAAAGGTATCGGCTGTGGGTACACAAGACGTACTGGAGCAAAGGGGGTCCGGAGAAAGAAGGTATATTTGTTAAGCCTTCCTCCCTTCCGCAGAGTCTCCAAGGAAATCTTGGGTTGGCACACTCGGATCTACCTTGGGTGTATTTTGTTTGTGTTTTGCGTCCGGACGCAAAACCCCACGTCGTCGATCGTTTCCTCTTATTTTTCGGATGCTGGCTATGACGTGACTTGCACAAAAGACTCGACCATCTTATTTCTCACATTGCAATAGCAAAAAATAAAGTACAGTAAATAAAAAATAAAAGGGAAAAAACGAACGTTTTTTCGCTCCGTTTTTGTTATTTGTGGGGGCTGCTTTAAAAATTACATGTTTTTTGTTTCGCGTGCAACGAACTCATTTTTTCCCGGAGGATTTAACGTCAGAAAAAAGGGGGGTGGGTCCAGATAGAGCGCACGAGAGGAGAGATACTCGAGTTTAAAGCCAGGAAAAACTTGCACATTATCGAATTCCGCCACATCTCATGTGTGCCGGAACTATCGCGCATCCCGTGCAGTCGATTTAAGCTTGTGCCAGTGCAAAACTTGTCATCCGAGGCGTTTTTAATGTAGCTCGTTTTCAAGCCACGCGCTCGTTGTGCAGCAAACTTTCCGAGAAAGCGATCACAAGCTTTGATCGCCCATGCAAAGCCATAGAACTGGCACCAAGTCCGTTTTTTTTTTTTTAAGGGAAAATGTTTGTTAAACCCTTCTTCCGCCTGGCCATTTATTTTTCCCCCGCTATGGAACAAGCAAAAAGAAATTAGGAAATTTTGCAAGGCTTTCTCGTTTACTTTCCACCCATTTCTTCCTTGCGCCTAATTTGATAGATACGCCCGATTTGCATTTTTGGAAATCACTAGTATCGATTCGAGAATCCTTTGCTTTCGTTTGGCGTTTTTGGCTTGTTGTTCTGGTACCCGAGGAAATAGTCAAATACCTTTCTTAACTAACGAGCTCATTAAGAAACGGACGCTTTTCGCGTGCGCTGACAGATGGGTCTTTGCACCAGAAAGTCGTTTATTTACGTGCCGTCGCATTTTTGGGGGCTTAAACTTTCTTGATGCAATGCAATCGCGCACAAGCCAAGCTTGTTTATTGTTCGTCCTAAGCAGCCCACCAATTTTCAGAGTTTGACAGCTTAGGCAATGTTTCCACTCAGAGACCAAGCTCTTAAAGTTGTTAACTTAAGGAAACCAGACGGGACGAGGCCTTTTTTGTTACCAAGCCACAAAGCTATACTTTCGACAATTAAAGTACACAGTCTTCACAATATAATTCTGTCTATCTATCCATCTACCTATCTATATAATAGATGCCGCTTATTGTGATCACTGGTTATTAGAATCAGCCGTTTTATGGAATCGAATATTATTATGGAATCGAATATTAAAGGACCGATTAAAAATTATACATTTCATAGCATTTTAATCGGTTATTAGAATCACACGTTCGATGTTATAATCAACTTCAAAATAATGTACAGTAACGAAACTACAGTAGTGATTGCTTGCATATTGACCAATGACAGTGCTTTTACGTCGTTTTGAGCAATTCTGTCATTTCCAGCCTAATACTACGCTTAGGCGGAAATCCCTTCTAAACTCCCCGGGCTCGGTATAGGCGATTAGCACGGAGAATTTCGGAACACTCTTTTGAGAAAACCAGTGCATTTCATGAAAAAATTCTTTGGCAGAAATCTTGAGCTTGCTAACAGGTAGTGCACAACCAATGCACACTTTTTCCGATTTGTAATAAATTAGCAATATGCAAATTAAGTATGCAACTATGAGAAATACGTTACCTAAAAATCTGTCATTCTGTTGTGCACTAGCTGCTAACAAAAGAAACCTTTTGTTTTAGATTGTTTTCAAATCTGACAAGCCGTTTTCGAGAAAGTGTTTGTTCCAAAAGTTCGACGACTTGACTTAGGATATTGTGCTGCTACAGCAAACTGTGGTGACAAGTCGTGCTTTTCTGAATCAAAACAAACATAGAAACTTTGCCGGCAATTAGCTATATTTTTCTTTTTTTACTTTCTTATGCAAGACTTTCGCAAAACACTAACAAACGTCAGTGCCATCTGTGACTATTTCCCGTCAATAAGCTAAGGTATACGGGAGCCCTAAATGAGCGGGTTATTCAATTGGATGACCAATTCCTTTAATTGACTTGGAAAATTAGTAGGGATATCGTGTTGAGAACCCTACGTATTGGCTTCAAAGGAGCTTTGTTATATAGTTGTGTTTTAGACTTGTGGTTGTATAAAAATGCCGACGAACTAGTAAAAAATTGATTTAAATGGAAAAGAGAACTCGCGATTCATTGAAACTTATGGATCGTCCATAAATGGCGCCACCCAAAAATCGCGAATTTTTTACCCACCCCCCCCTCTCAGTCACCTACCGTCACCTTCACCGTCACCCCACCCTCTAAAATGGCGCCATCACCTGGTTGACCCCTCTCACAAAAAAGGGAAAAATATGGGCTTTTTTTAACCAACAAATTGACAATCCTTCAAGAGTTAGGTAAACGCTACAAACTCTGTCTACTTAGGAGCTAGAAATAGCAAGAAAACTTTCAAAATTGTGAAAACACAAGAATAACATTCACGCTTTGGCACTTACGTAAAAATGGTTTGCACAGAATCACCAGTTAAGTTTAGAGTTACAGGATGGCGACGATGGCGTCACTTTCTTGCCAACCCCCTCCCACCCTCTCGTCATCTCGCGTCATCTTTTACTGAACCCACCCACCCTCTCCCTGGGTGGCGCCATTTATGGACGGCCCCTTACAAGTTAAATGTAAAAGATTTGCCACAAACGGAAGCGGACATTTTGGGAATTCCTCAATCATCTCTATCAAAATTGTTGAAAAATCGTTACGATGTAATGGATGTAATGAATCTAGAAAAGGAAACGTGTGGTAAAGTGTAAAAAATAGACGATGCTTTGTTTATTTGATTTAAACAAGACAGTAACCGAGTTTTGGTTAGTAGAATCTCCGCTTAATAGGCGGATCAATATTCAGTTGACAAACTTGATCACAATAAGCTGCCTCTAATGTATATACATATCCAAATCGATAGATACTGTATATAGATATAAATTTTTGTAAATTTAATTATATGAATATATACAGATAGATAGATACAGTATATCTATATATTTAAAAAAAATATAATATCTGGTCAAAATCCTACACGGCTCCTTTCATGTCTTCACCATGTCTAATACCTGAAAGTGAGGGTGTTTCCGAACGAAAATGGCGAGCTAGCCCGGGCCATAGGGTTCGTATTTGCTCAACCAGTGGGAAGCAAAGCAAAGGAAAAAACGAGCGTAGAAGTTGTACTGGCTACCATGGTTGTTGCCATTGCGAGAGCTCCGTTCAGGGACTGTGTTACTTACGCGGAGTTTGCAGCAGCCCGAGTACCGGCAACGGGAGAAGAGAAGAAAATCGATGGTGCTGTGTTGGAGCATGCAGTTCCCTCGAGCCTTTACAACTAAGAGCATAACAGAGAGAGAGAGATGGAGGGAGGGGGAGAAAGCCACCCTTCGCAGCCCAGCAGCCTTTAGCATTCAACACAGAGCAGAGCAGAAGCTGTGAATACGTTAGTCGGGCTGGATTTTACATTGATAAGTAGACACATGGCCTCCGTGTCTATGTATGCTCTAGCAGCACTTGAGGGTTAGGCGTTTTATATTGTGGGATCAACTTTGACTTGCATCAAGCAGAGATGCATGTTTTACTGAAGAGGAGCGTATAATATATAGAGTTTAGATCTGAGCGCGGGAATGGAAACTGGCACACCATTCCGGTGCGCTTGGCTGCTCGCGGTCTCCGCATATCCATCTAGTGTACAGTAGAACCTTTAGCGTCTAATGTTCGCTGAGGATGTGTTTCACTTTCTCTTTGATACGCCCATATGGATCCACGCACTCACTTGGAAATGGAAGGTGCATTGTTGAAAATGTTAAGCGCCGTTGGATGGCCCAGTGCTTTACACGGAAAAGCTTTGCGGTCGTTGATAGCAAGTATCGGCAACCGGTTCCGCGCGCATAGAATCACTTCCCTTAAAAAGTATTCACGCCGTGTCACATTGCAGGGGTGGTGCCCCGTAGCGACCAGCCGGCGGCGAGAGCTCTTTTATTTTCGATTTGGCGTTAGATTTGCATTTCATGGCCTCCGGGCTCTGATCGGAATAGAATACCAAAAAACCCCGGGTGTCACCCAAGCTTGCCGAAGAAATAACCCCAACCAAAAAGAGACGAGAGAGAGAGAGAAGAGAGAGCAAGAGATCCTTCTCAAGTTTATAGGCCCCGGCATTGTTAAAGAGAAAAAGCCCATAAAACTCTCGTTACATGTAAAGGGGGAGGTGTTCTTGGGCGGGGCACAGTAGTGAAGGAACTTGGGACATGGAGCTACCCGACGAGAGGCGCCTTTAATGGCTATGAATTTCATTTTATGACCATTGGACTAAAAAGCAGATATTTCTTCGATCCGTATCAGACGATTTATAGGCGAAATGGTGAAATAGGGCAGATCAGCTTCATAGATTTAAAAGAAAAGAAGATAACATAACGAACCTCCGTTATTTCTGCGGGGTGTGGCGCGGGAGCTGGGGGAAAATTTCCATATTCGTTTAATCCCGGAAATTGTGATGGAGACTGGCAGCAATAGTCCGCTGGGAAAGATCTGGACGGGGAGACGGTGGTCAAGTGGCTGGAAACTTCCTGACCTAATGGCCAGGTTATCTTCACCACCACAGGATGATAATGTTGTAAGATATATTTCCACCTGGCTGGCGTCCAAAAGCCTATCCCATCAGAAAAGAACGAGAGAAAGCCGACCAGTCTGTAAGTGTGTCTGATATTATTACTCATGTAGCCATCCAGTCGGGTTTGGCACACATACACAGTTGGATAACTGGTGTCTCTATGTTTGTATGTTTGTGTGGTCCCTCGGCAGCAATATGGGGACAGATATCCGTGTGGACAGGCGGCCCAAGTGGCGAGGTTTATGTCATGGGGCATATATGGAAAGGAGACCACAGCCATTTATCATCACTCATCCCTTTGCTTCCGGAAGACCAGGGGAAAAAAACTAACCGGAAAGTATCCATTGGTCGTATTTCTGTTTCCAATGCGATCTCTTCCTCCTCTTCGTCCTTCCTCTTCTTCCTTATATTACTGTACTGTGTTCGCTAAGAGCTGCTGTGCCCGGAGGCTACTTTTCTCGCTTCGATTTCCCTTTTCTTGTGTTTTTTATATTACAGTGGGGACTCTTAATGGGAAAAATCCCGCAGTACACGGATAGAAAAAGGAGACATGCAAAACTTACTAGTTGGCAAGGAAAGTTAAGAAAGGCGAGAGGACTTATCTATGTATTGTAAAAGAAATGCAATGGAACGCTCGGCTGTTAGGAGGCGCTTCAATTAGAAACCATGGGCTATATTGCTTCCGTAGCTATACAAAAGGAGCACACAGATGAGAGAGAGCAGAGGGAAAGCGTACGAGAAAGGGCTAGAAAAGAAAAAGAGTTCTGGGTGACGGGGTGCGGGTTCAGCAAGCTGCTACCTCTGAAATCGCTACTGGCTTGGAAAAGCGTCTTTCGGTAGCTACCGTTTCCATTGCTTTTTTCATTTTCATTCTTTCTTTTTCACTCGAATGGTTTTTTATTTCATTCCTAAAGCCTTCCGCAAGGGTCTTTGATGGGTTCCACCATGACTGCGTAGTAGAGGGATTCAAGTTTCGGAAGGGTTTTGGACAAGAGCATTCACTATATTCCGCCCAAACAGAACGACAGGCGCTTTGGGCTCAAAAATGTCACCCATCGCCTCAAATCCCTGGCTGCCAGACAAGCATTTCTGACAACTGACAAGGCAGATTTGGAAGGCTATTGCTGCGCAACCAAATGACTGCAGTTCCAGTAAGGGCGCGCTCCCATGTAACAGTTATTGCCTCTGTCTCCCAATCTCGCAAAGTATGGGGAAGAAAAAAGGAAAAAATTCAGTATAGTAATAGGCAGTAATAGCTAGATTCCCGAGCAATACGGAAACGACTTGGCAATCCAGATCCGTGTCCGGGGCCGGAAATGAAACTTTACTCAGGACTCCAACCCTCACGTTCACATATAACGGTTCGAAGAAAAAGGAAGCTACCAAAAAAAGAGAAAAAGAAAGAAAGAATGAAACCAATGACAAGGCGAACCGAACGAATTCCTTTCTTTTCTCCGCGAAGCGTGCTCTCCACTCCCAATGTCTTCGGGAAGGGTCCAAAACGGACTTGATTGCTTCTGCGTAGTATTAGCTATGAAAAGAAGGAAAGTAGTATAACTGCAGATCGTTAAGGAAACGAACGAAGGCTCCTCCGCGGTTGACGTGGTGTCTTGTTTATATCAAGCTAAACCCGCCTTCTCTCTTTCTCTTCCTTATAAGTTTTCGCTCCTTTTTTATATTTAAGCTTTATGTCCCCAAAGACACGGAGAAGGATTCGTATTCCCAGATCATCAACTATTGCAGCGCCGGTCATTTTAGCCGGGATTTCTTTGTGCCAGTTTCCTTTTTTTTTCGGTGGATTTTCTTCGACAGTAAACTTGAAATAGTAAGCTCGAAACTAGCAAAGGGAGGGTTCACAACCCAATTTATTTAGGGTAATTTATATTCTACATCAAAGTTGCCTCGGAACTTTCTTATTACTGCCGCGGCCGGTTCGAAATATGCGGGGGCACGGATCAAGTTGTCAGCTTTCTGGATCCTTTTCGTGGACTTCGGGAGTTATATTGTGTTATTAACGCCCGATATCTAGCAAAAAATCCCTGTGATATGAGGCCTAAACTGTTTGGCAAGTGTACTGGCACCGTTCTGGCCATTTCTTCGCGGCTGGTAGCTGACAAACTGCAGCAATAGTTGTGGTTGGGGTCGGGGGACAAGAAAAACCAACGAGTTTTGGAGACATAAACGATAGTTTTTTTTTTCTCAGTTACGGCTTCTTTTTGCGTTTTGAAGTAAAAGAAAAAAAAGGGAAGATGATGTGGTTGATTTCAATTTCCGCCCCAAAACTAGGCTTTTAGCCCAGACGTGATGGGATACTATACGTCAGTCTTATTGGGTTAGCGACTCTCAATGTCTGCTATTTTCAGAGTCATTGATTCCTCCGTTTTATTCTCTCCCAAGCGCGGAATGCTATTAGGATATGTAACTTTCCTCGCGAAAGAGCCCACCGCAGCACCTTTCTGCAGTGGAAGAAAGAAAGACCCGTCGTGGGTCCTGTTTCTGTTTCTAGCCTTTGCGGTCGCTCTATTCGCCTTAGCAGATGCCATCATTTGTATGCTACGCCATATTCCTAGTCACTGTCCCAATTCTGAATGCCGACCTGGTATCGCACACATACACACACAGACACGAGGAGACAGGGACATCAGCATTCCGACGCAATCTCTTCTTTTTTCTCTTTTTTTAAGGCAATCCCAATTTTCAGTTCTTGGTCCCTCCGTTGTTAAACCTAAATGGTGGAGGCACCCATGTCTTGAGGGGAGGTGAAAGGAGGGATCGAAAAACCTTGGAAATTGCTTGCATAAAACATGCTGCAGCAGCGACGAGTTAAGAGTGTCAGAATGTCAAGTGTATAGAAGGATCTCTGCTAAAAAGTTTCCCCCTGACCTTTTATTGGTACTCAATCCAGTGGGGGGTAAAAGAACCAAGTTCTCCATCTTTTTTTTTTATATCAGAAGCGTTTCAAACTCTGAAAGGGAACAATTGCTGGCGGTTTAAATGGGGAGTAAGGTTTCAAAATGAAAAAATATATGTTATAGAAGAGACCAAACTACATGTTCTGGCTGAAGAACCCCTATGTC
>JAGJRP010000657.1:0-33533 GCA_022832235.1 Lepidurus couesii
AAAAAAAAAACTTGACTTGCCTGACTTGAGACCAAACTTAAAGTCGACTAGCTAAATAAAACGCTTATAAGCCCGGAGTTTACCCAATTCGAACGCTTTTAAGCGCAAGTCTTGGGTAGACTTTGAAGTCGACTTTAACTTTCGTCAAAACGAACGCGGCTAAAGGATGTCTGTTTTAGCCATGTTTTAGCGGGAGGTATAAGCAACAATGAAAAGCGCTCTAGAAAGACTAACTTAAAGTCAGTTGTTCTGATTCACGAGATTGTCCGAAACGGAAAACTTTGCTCACAGTAGAAAACGAAAAGAGGTGACCCAACAATGAATCCTTCTTCCTTTACTCTTCGAGACACGTAACAATGACTATGGAAGATCTTTAGAACTTTAGAAATTGCTACTGGTGTTTCATTCGGCGTTTTGGCTTCTAATGGGCTTTCTCGTCGTAGAGAAATTTGGAATAAAAGAGAAACAGTTGCAACAATGAACGCCAGTCTAGAGGAGCGAACAACAATAGAAACTTAACTATTGCGACTCGAGGAACATTCGATACTTCCGCTTAGAACTAGGGCAACAGGACAGCCAACAATGGGAGATTGCTCTAGACTCCTCTTTAGGACACGCAACAATGAAACGAAACTGGCGGCCAAGAATTTCCCGAAGTTCATCTCTATTGCAACACTGAATTACTTCGCATTCCAACCTCATTTCTGGACAATGGCGGGGAGTTTTTCTTGGAGAAATTGACGCAACAATGGAGTTTTCCATTCCTTCACACAGGGGAGGAAATAACGTGCTAGGGGAGTCTTCTCTATACATCTCCTTTTGTGTACATGGATGTACTTTGGAAATGGTAAACGATATCAGAAAGTCGGAAAGCCGATTCCCAAACACGTTCTTGGACTTACCTCCAAAAATGGGCTGCGAAGCCAGGACATTTGTCTGGGCATTTGACGCACGGAAACAAGTTTTCAGGCTCTACCAACACCAGAGGACAACTTCCATTGACGGCATGGACATATGCACCTGCACACAACTCCGGACCCTGGATTTCATCACATCCGAGTCCAAACCCGCTCTCCTAAACGCCACAGATAATCGCCATGTAAAAAAGCGAAAAGAGGATAATAAATTAGACCATCTGGTTAAACATGCATAAGAATAAAAAGTTACCAACCAACCATTATTAACCATTACTACTAAAACGAGCTTCTAGGGGAAAAGATTCGAAGGGAAATATAGCCTTTTCCATGTTCCTTTTTTTTAAGCTGTACTAAATAGTAAGCAGCACGGACATGGGAAAATCTCCTCAAACTCCCACGATTCCGACAAATCCCACTTACAAATTCTTGAAATTTTCCAACTGACTCCACTTCCTATTTACAACATCCTAAATGCTTAAGTTTCCCATTGCCCAAGTTACGCTTCAGGGATAGCGTGGAAATTTCACCAGAAAAAAAATTAAGGAAATATTCCAAGTATTGTCGAAAATCTTGAGAATTTTCTGGAGTGTTTTTTCTACACTTTTTTCTAACTTAGCGCAAATAAATGCTAATATAGATCCGTGAAAAGTAGAAAGTTGGGGTTTTAAGAATTAGTGGACATGCAATGGAGGACACTCTAGCTTATTTCTCATGTTCCCAATGTAAACCGGTCACCTTGGCTTGCCTTGGCGTTAGGAAATGGGTATTAGCACGCTCCAAGGCAGCCGCTCGAGGTTTTCAATTTAAACTTGAGCCAGATTTCGGGATCCAAAGCATCATCCAAACGCCTTCAGCACCTTGTCCAAGGTAGAAGAAGCTTCTTCCACTTGCACAATAGTCTCTCCCCTTTGCCAACAACAAATAATTGGGTATTGTCCTGTCACTACAGCCACAACATAACCCACCCAACCCCCCGAAACCTCCCTCTTTTTCTCCCGAAATTCTTTTGCAACAGGTGAGGGCCAACGACTTGGATTCTATCGTCATGGCTAAAGGAACTTCTCACGAAAACCCTCTAAAAAGGTGACAGCTTTGTCCCCTTTCCTATTTTCCGTTCATTTTTTTTTTCGTTCAAAAGCTAAATAAAATGGTAGGAAAAAAGAGTCGGAAGAATTGACCATTACGCAGCTTTTAGGACCTTTGTGCTTTCGAGTACTTTCAACATTCAGCATTTGCTCATAAATTGCGCAAGCGCGAACATAAAAAACCCTCCGCGTACGAATCTTTGAAAGTCGTTAGCATGTGTACTGTAGTACGTCAAGGGTAAAGGAAAGACGAAAAAGAAAATAGAGAATTCAAATGTACCGGATTTGGTAATTCCCTGCTTGGCGAGAAATCCATTTTTCGAAACTGAAATTCCGACAACTTATAGAACTAATTCAAAAGCACTCAACTTCCGCCTTTTCTTTTGATTCAGCAGGATACTAACGCCATTTGGGAGGGGATTTTGCACCTTCTTCACTGCACTTGAAAACTTTTAAGATGAAAAAAACTAATAAACTCGAGATTTTTAGAAGCCACTTGTTCAGTGTTTTAAAACACTTTAGAAAACTTGAGAGTTGTAAGGTTTCACGCGCGTTTAGAATTCCATGGGAGCCATTGGAGAGGGAGAGGTTTTCACTTTCAGACGCAGCTCAGATGAGTGCAAACGGGAAACTGAAGGGACTCACGAGGATGCCGTAGATCCCAAAAGGATCTTCATCGTTTCGCCTCTTCGTTACTTCTCCGGCTCTCCCGAACGCTTCGCGCCTGGGCTTCTTACTTTTCGCTTTTCCGCTTCGACCTACAAAGTCTATAGCAGTAAGATAGCTGACGCTAACGTCGCAGATGGAGGAAGAAGACCAACTGTGTAACTGACCAAAAGCTGCTCTAAGCCATAGGCAAAGTTGGGTTGTTTTTTCTAGCCAAAGCATTGTGGCTTTTTTCTTCTTCTGTTCTTTTCAGCTGCTTTGCTCTCGAACAGAAGCCCATTGTTATCGTTATCCACTATGGGAAAAGCGGTTTGGGGACATGGGAAACCCATTTAGATTGCGCGAGGAGACCCTTAGAAGAAAATAAAATGAAAAAAGGAACTCGTTTGAATAAATGGCAAAACCAGACCGTCGTATCTATCATGATCAATTAGCTATTTCCTTTGGTTAACGAACGGTGAAAAACTCCAATACAAGGTAGAGACAATAAGCTTCATAGAAAATGAACTGTGAGTCCAGAAAAAGACGAACGGACAACATATTTAAGCCTAATTAGCCATTTTAAATACATAGAGGCGTGTTTCAAGTCGCCAGAAGTCCAGTAGAAAGGTAAAATAATGAAGCGAAAAGCTAATGACGTCGTAATTAGCTTTTAAAAAAGAATGTATCTTTCGCTTTTTGCGAGATATTCAAGCTGAACTATAGCGGTTTGACTCGAATTTGTATTCTCACAGGTGGTTTCCTAGCCAGAGGGCATCAACGTGTTCAGCGTGGCAGTGATGGAGAGAGGAAAAGGTGGGTATTGTCCGTATAATAAGGCTGCTTATATGAGATGGGTGGATACGACCACCTAAAGAGGCTAATAAGCTTTTATCTCGTGGAGTTGGGAAGATATCTGGGTCAATTCACACTTACGGTTCAAACGCTCACACCCTCAAATGCAGAAAGTTAATTTTGCTGCACGGATGTCGTGCCAAGATGGCGACGAGCGAAAAAGGAAAAAGGGAAAGTACGCTATGTCAATTGAAAAATTGGCTAACTTGCTTAGGAAGTCAGATTTCATAATGGTTAAACCGTTAAGCATTAGGTAAGAATTATTGGTAACAACTTAATTCGTAATAAACCAAATACGATACTTCAAAATTATCGAAAATTTTCGAAAATCGAACGTTTTCCTCCAATTCAACGTTTTTTTTACGAATTTTATTCTAAGAAAATGTGCCGAGATTGAGCCAGAGAAAATCATAAAATCGCGATAATCGAGACTGTAATGGGATCCTTATTTAAAGCTATTTTAAAAGCAAGAGCTCCGTAATAATAAAAAAAAGAGGGAACTGCATTGGATTTAACCAGTTTATAGACCACCAGCGTTCTCTTTTGGATATTGGCTGAAGAAATATATAGAAAATTATCAAATAAATTACGCAGTTGTCCACCTAGCGGTAAAGTGCTGAATGAAATATCAAGTACTGTTATTGTTTGGGAAATCGAATAAGGAAACAAACGTAATTAACGAGTAGAATGACGAAACTTGATTAATTATGGCGTTTTTTGTGACATCTCAGGCTCCAGCTAATATAACACCTTCTCCCATTGAAGAAGAGCATTTTTGCAAATGGGTGCTGTACGTGGAAATTGCAAATTCACGGTAAAACCATTGGGTTAGCAGCTATGAGAAATGACGACCTTAACCTAATTTTCATTATTGCCTTGTTTAGAGTGCGAATTTGGGACTTGGCTATACTACTTCCGAATTTAGTTTTCCTTCTGTTTCTCATTGCAAGGATCAACAGAGCTAGGCTGAAATTAAGGGCTACTTCCAGCCCTATATTTGCGACTTTCTATGCACTGGTAATTTTGTGTGCTTCAATATGAACCGTTACTTAACTTTAATTCTTGACACTTTTTAGATTGTGATTAACGTTTGCATTAGTGTGATTCGATGCGTGGTCTCAATGACAGTAAATGCTTCAGAAGCAGCTGGAGATTATGTGGACAGAATTCTATGGGTTTCGGTCAGATTCTTTCTGCTTTTCACAGAAATGAGCGTCGTGATCTTCGGATTAGCGTTCGGTAAAACAATCTTTATTTATCGCACACTATTTTGGTAAGTTTTGCCTTTCGTTACAGGACATTTAGACAGCAAATCTAGCATTCGTTACGTTTTGGTAGTCACGGCTTGTATTTCCTTAGCGTTCTCGATTAGCCAAGGAGTTTCGGAATTCGTCTCCCCGGATGAAACATTTCATATAATCTCGAAAGACTATGACTTGTTTGCTCACGGCGGAATGATATTTTGGTTTATATCATCCATCATTTTCTCCTTTGTAACCGAAAATTATGCTAAAAAAAATCCGAATTTTAACTAACACGTGAATCTTTTGTTATTGTCTCAGGTATATTTGGTTATATTTAGTTTACGTTGGACGCGTATTAAAGAAGTATTGGCCCTCCCTAGTAAGTTAAATTAAGCGGTGAGATCTTAAGGAATAATCATGTTCTTTTATTTTTCAGCCAAACTCTCATTTTATTACTACATTGCATATTTGATACTTCTCAACGCGATCCAATCTATCGGAAGTGGATTGCTCTACTATCACCCATCGTCAGCGGGTCTTTGCATGGTAGACCTAACGACCTTTCTCTACTACACCTTATTCACCCCCTTCGCTTATTATACATTCCTTGCTGAATTTTTCGGGTAAGGTTTTTTGTTTCGTTTTACCTAATTGATTGACTTGCGTTTTTTAAAAAAATAATTATTTGTATAGTGTGTCGCAGCCTAGTATCCTGTTTTCGTACAAATCCCAAGTTGATGACACAATGGAAAATGACAATGTTTCTCTACCTCATCAGGCATCTTTCACGTCGTTAAAGACGGACTCGGATTATATTTACCAAGTATGTTCATGAGTATATTTTTGTTACAAAAATAATGCGTTTTTGCTCTTAGTCGAATAGTTTGTACGATAGCACGCACTTTTATACCTTAGGAACCCCCAGACATCCACTCTATGCCGTTTCTTTGCAGAGTCCGGATAGTATTACTAGCTATAGTGTCAACAATATGCCCATTGTTGGGTACCAACAAAGTTCTGATTCCCAAGACTGAAAACAAAAGTAGAAAAGGAATGTTTTTTACTAGTCTAGTCACCGTTTCTCACTGAAGATAAGAATTTCAGATCAGAATTCGTCCATAAAAAAGATTTCATACTTTCAGTTTCTAGATCTGGTTATTAAGAAAATAATCTTTATTATGTGACTTCCTTAGGGGAATTAAGAGATTAGGAATAGGAGGTTTGGTCTGCTGTAATTCGTATAAAAATATATCCCTATCGCCATGATTCATTATTTTTCTGTGTTTCTTTTCTTAACCTTTCTATCTCGGCTTTCGGCTAATTTTTAGAAATTTAAACAACCGTATGTTTTAGGTAATAAAAAAAAATAAGCGGACTTTGAATATTCGATTTCACTTTGCATTTGGTATTCCTATAGATAGACGCTTAGCCAATGACATACAGTGGAAGAATAAGCCCCGCCCCACTCCAACCATCCCTGTTTATATCGAAACACGTGCTTTTAACATAGAACAAAGTTTAAAATTTATATCTTAGGGTACTTAGAAGTTAATATGGCTCACGATTTACGGATTGTGCTAGCGGGAGATGTGGTCGAGGTTCGTCCAGAAGACGAGGCGAGTAAAGCCAAGATTGTTTTAGGACCAGGACTTCGTTTAGTCCATAACCAAATAAAAACGTACCGTAGCGGGGTTTTAAAGCGCAAAGAAGCTCCTCTAAGCTACTGGGTGGACTTTGTACAGAAAAAGGTTTGTTTTGCTTTTGCTAGTGACTCCTCCGTAATTAGAATGTATGTTTTCAGCTGAAAGGCGAAGGGGTTTAATCTCTTTATTTTTTTTTAGTATATTCCATCAAGAGGAGAGAAAGTTGTTGGTATTATCACGGCAAGAATGACAGATAGTTTCATTGTTGATATTGGAGCCAGTGAACGAGCGTCCTTGTCCCATTTTGCGTTTGAAGGAGCGACTAAGAAAAATCGGCCAAATATTCAAGTGAAATCTAATTAAAAGTTCTTAAATGTGCTTATTTCGATTTTTTGGGCGTGTTTTAGATTGGAGATGTCGTTTACTGTCAGTTGCTAAATGCAAGTAAAGATATGGAGCCGGAAGTAGTTTGTGTAGACTCTTATGGGAAGAGTCATGGCTTAGGATTGTTGGCTAGCAATGGATTTCTTTTTACCGTGCCTATCCATGTAGCAAGAAAGTAATATTATTTTTAATATTAAATTTAGCGCTTCAACTGATGGGATGGTTTTTGAAGGATTCTGCACCCTGATTGTGGTATATTCAAGAGTTTAGGAGCAGGAATGCCGTTCGAGAGCGCCGTAGGACTAAATGGCAGAATATGGGTTAAAGCCAAGACAATTAACAACACTATTACTGTAGCGAACGCTATTAGCTTGTGTGAGAGTATGTCTAATGCCGAAATTGAATCCATGTGCTACAGACTTTTCCAAGTCTCAAAATCCTGAAAATACACGCTTGCCGCCCTGTTTCAAATTTTAGGATTTCTACCTGGTAGAAGATATAATCAAGTGTTCTATCTACTGTAAAATTTCTCGTGAATGAAAATGACAGTGCAGTAAGCATACTAGCCGATCTTACTTGTGTAAATGCGACTTCCGCGATTATTAGCGAATTAATTAGCACTTTAAACACTACTGCGGTTCTTCCGGCATGACGCCAACTTTTGGCGGGAATAGGATACCTACAAATTTGGCCGCTAGATAATGTACCGTAACTATTCGCCATCTACTGTCTAAAATATAATGAAGAAAAATAACTGAATATTTGATGGAGAAAAGTGGGAAAAAAAACGGAAAACGAGTTCGCTCGTCGGATAAAGTAATCAAGATTAACCATAACAACAATGAGACAATGCTTTTCTATATTCTCGTAGGTGCAATTAAGCCAGGTTAAAATCAAGGAAGAAAAAAGTTCTTCCGAAACCGGGGAATTTGATTACTATGACGGCGAATTCACCGGAGAAGATCACGATTCTTCCAGTACCGGCAGTTTTCATGAAACCAGGTTGAAAAAGTCGAACTTAGTTTGGGACGGCCCTGCCACTAAAGAAGAAAATAACCATAAAAGTGCTTTTTCACTTTACAAAGTATTTGATACGAATATATTATTTAAAGTTTCTCTGAAACTGAAAGTGAAAGATTGTTTGTTTTGCTTTTTTTGTGTTTCAGCCCAGGACCGTTCTAACAAACTTACAGCGAGGGAATATACCTACAGAAACAGTCACTGTAGAACCAGTCAACCTAAGTTTCCATGAAAAAGCCGGGCAAGGCGAATTAGTCAGCTCTGATTTCAACGAAGATTGTCCGGTTAATACGCTAGATGAGAATGGTTTGTCGCCTTTAATGTGGGCGACCACGTACGGGCAAACTGCTACAGCGGATCTTTTAATAAGAAAAGGAGCAATTGTGGATTTAGAAGGCTCAGAAAGCCAGACTGCCTTGCATTTTGCAGCTGCCAGTGGACATGTAGAGATGATTCGGCTTCTGTTGAATTCGGGAACCAATATGAACCACATTGATGAAGTGAGTTATTTTCTGGAATGTTTTCATGAAGTTCCTTTTTTTTACAAGTTTGATTCCCAGAATGGAAATACGGCGTTAATGTACGCAGTTTTTGGTAATTTTCCCCATGCGGTAAACGAGCTTTTGGTCAATGGAGCGGATTTAACGCCGGTTAACCTGAACGACGATACTGCGTTAAGTATTGCCGTTAAGAAATCTTGTAGAGAAGGTAAAAGAATAAAACAAAATTGGGGAAAATTGAAAAAATAATAATCAGATTTCTTACAGCCCAGACTGTGATTGAAAACTTTATATTCAGTTTACTCCAACCATCGTGAGAAAGACAAGTACAAACGGAATGCCACTCAAATTTTACGCTTTTGTGTACTGATGTACAACACGTTGTTACCCCGAATAAACGCATCTCCATATTTGTTCTTTAATTGTCCATTGCTGTACTCTTCAGTCTGTTCTAAAGCTATATTCATGTAACCGTCTAAACAAGCCAGCACGCCTAAAAAGGTAATTTACATAAGCTAAGTATATTTAAAGCGAAATAAATTATACCTCGATAATCGACGCCACTGTTTAGTTTGACCACTACTGGGCGACCAATGATTTGCTTCAAAAACTCGTTAGGGGTTTGACGACGACTCATTTTGACGCTTTGATGTTTGAAAAGCCTAAGTTTTGGTTTAACTACAAAGGAGTTATGTAAACTTAAAATCCGAAAATAAACTAATTTGAAGTCCAAAAAGACTTCCTTATATATATTTACCTATAATTTTGCGCTGCCTCCGTTCAGCAAACAAAGAAGCCACGCCTTCGGAATATAGGTACGTCCTTAGCAGCTTTCTAAATGCAAATTACGCTCTCTAGCGTCACTTTGACTCACTCCAATGCTTTTTTTCCGTTACAGTTCGAGGTCGTCATCGGGCTTGTAAACAAGCGCTGTTTCTGTGATTTTCGGCCTTACATTACTAAAAAACGGTAACTAATTTAACGAAACCATTATAGTCGTTATGAATTTAATCGCCTATTCTGCCTTTTTTCGTGTAAGAATGTTGTCTTTCTGAACTAAAAAAGCGACGTGGCCAACACCACGAACCAGGAAGAGTAAATTTTCCTCGTACCCATTTCGTGAACGAGGCCTACTTTATTTTCGTCTTTCGCTCAACCCAACTCTAGGCTATCCTCCAGGTGGTTACTTTGTTTTCTTTCAGTCTTCTAGTTTAAATATCACACCTCATTCACCCCCTTTCCGAGTCTCCGTATCAGGGCGTGTCTGTTATTGGTTGTCTTATTACTATATTTATTTTAACTTCACAAAATCATTAGAAACATACCGTAACTAAAGGGGTCGCCAAAGCAAACCAACACTCCACACTACTCGGCCAACGTCCCCTTCCCTTCATCCACACAGCCATGACAATTGGCCATGTGTGAAGCAAACAGGATGTGGAGAAGACCCTATATCATCTTTCAAGACTCCCTTTCCCGACATCCTAAACCTACAAGTAATGTTTTCTTCATTTCTAGTGACCGTTTCGAACTGGACAGAACTCCGATTTACTAGTCATCATGGGCGACTCTACTGAAGGTAAAATATTCCCCAAATTCTCCTCACAAGATTCTCAAAACTCTTCTTTTGTACATTTTTAGAACGTATCATTATGACGCCGTTGAAAAAAACGAGCTGTTCCACTAAACTACGAATGGAACGACGGCAAATTCCCTTGGAAACCTCCGAAAAAGTTCACGTAGCGGGCGGAGACCATAAAGGCATTGTAATTAACAAGCAAGCGGCAGGAAACGGTAACAGGAAACCTCAATCATCCCTTTTAAATTCTTTCAACTCTTTATGATCGTTCCCAGAAAGCGATTGCTCAAATGTGGCGCAAGTAACGCTGGAATTCCGCGTATTTTTAATCAGCGCAGCAACCGGTTTACACACCAAAGAGTCCCGAACCTTAGGATTCTGGTTCAAAGACGATATTCTTGAATTGGACCGCCCAACACTTGCTCAGGATTTCTTCAAGACACTTGTAGCCCCCCAAGATTTCCCTAGAGGTACAAAAACAAAAATTGTGGACTGAAATTCTAGCCTGAAATCATTTGTTGTCTAGATTATGTGGGTTTCATTAAGAAAATCATGAAGTTAATGCAAAACCAGTTCTCGCAGTTTACCAAAGTTGAAGTAGAGTTAAGGCAGCTGGAAGAATCGAGCGAATTGCCACCTTCTGCAGGTAATTTGGGTTCGAAATTTCGGAAATAAAATACTTGGAAAGATTGAATTTGGGGGAAAAGGGAATTATGAGACAAAATGAATGGTATTCTAATGTTCTTGTTGTGGTGGTGACTGGTGGGTTGGGCTCATCTCAGCCAAAAGAGGAACGATTCTCTTTACATTGGCCAATAGCCGTGGTAATAGACCTGCAGGTTAGCAGTCTGCCAGCGTTCTTTAACAGCCTTTGCCCCTTTTTGGTAGTTATGAGAAGCTAACGCGATTTGCAAACTTAACTTGGGCTTTTTTCCGTTTATTTAATCAATTTAGCTCAATTTTCTCGTCGCATGGATGCATGGCAAATCCATTTTTCAGGATCAAATCTCACACATGTCTTGTCTCTTTTATGTAGAAGCTCTTACGATGGTCCATCCCAGTGCCCAGAAGGTAGAATTAACGGAAACAAAAGTCCTCGAAATGATCGAAAGCGCATATCCTAATCCAATATCAGTCGCAGAAATGGCAAAGTGAGTATTTTTTATTCTAAAAATAACGAAAAATTATTAAATATAACTGTCTTAAAGGCAAGTTCAACACACAGAGAATGAGGTGGCACCGTATGTGCAAAGTTTACAAGAAAAGCAACTGGTGAAACTGATTGGACCCGATACATACACGCGCGTGGTGCGGAATGAGAAAAATGTCAAAGTTGTGAAGCAAATGCCCAAGATTCTTAAAGCAAAACAACCCAGCATCGCAATTATCACCGCCCAATACTGTGAAAAACTCGCAGTAGATGTTATGATGGAAAACACCGAGACTTTTGTCCGTTACACCACTGTTGGTAAATTATTCATTTCTACATCCTTTCTATTTTTTTTTTATTGTTTATATTTAATTTTTTTTTACATTTTTTTATTTATTTATTTTGAACGTTTTTTCTTTATTTTTTCTTTCAGAAATTAATTTCGTGGGATTTTATGATTATTTTGTAGAAATCTACCTCAAAGAAAGTTAACTTAATTTATTTTTGAATTTAGGCGAGTCAAACGTGTATACTTTGGGCAATATTGGAGGTCATCGAGTCGTCTGTACCAAATTACCCACTGTGGGGCACACGAGAGAAGCTATGATCGCTGCTGGCAGCACAACCACTCGACTTTTAGGTACGTTCAACTTAAGATTCGTACAATTTGTACAAGATTCGTACAGTCAGTACAAGATTCGTACAATTTGTACAAGATTTGTACAATTTTCGATTGTGTCACGAGTAGTGACATGATTCCTAGAAAAACGATTTTTTGTTAGCAGGAAAAGAGATTCCAATGACTTTTCCAATTATTTCAGGCACATTCCAAGAAGTTGAGCATGTTTTCCTAGTGGGCGTGGGCGGAGGAGTACCTCATTACACGGATTACCAGAAACATGTGCGTTTGGGAGATGTGGTAGCTTCTGTTCCCTTGGATAACATTACCCAAAAGTAGTATTTTTCAGGTTTTTAGTCGAGTTAACGGAATTTTAATGTGATTTTATTGTTATTAAAGGTATATTTACTGTTATTGCGAAACTGGGCCTACCGCCACAGCAAGTGGCCTTACTTTCGACACCAAAACGTGGTGCCCACCCGGTTTTTCACTACAAGATATCGCGAAGAAGCTAAAAGAAGAAGTAAAATATTTTTTCTTCAGAATTTTGAAGTGAAAAATGTCGAATATTCTAACTACTATTTTGTAAACATAGGCTGATGTTGATATGGCTTCCAGTCCCATGGCCAAGTACATGGCCCAAGGGTTAACCGAGTTGGCAGCTCATGGAGTGGATTTTTCGAGACCAAGTGCAGAGACGGATAAACTTTACATGTCCCTAGGAGGCAATGACGTCATTGAAGTAGCACATCCTAGTCCTCCTGAAGGATCTAAAGCAAACGGGTTAGTTAGAAATTTAGTCAAAACACACTTTAATCGAATCGAGTCACGTTAATCGAAATCGAAATCACGTTAATCGAGATTATTGATGCAAATTACTCAGTTGATTCATGTTTGGGATATTTTGTAGGGTGTTTCCTAACATTCATTTGGGACCAATAGCCGCAGGAAGGCAAGTCGCTCGGGATGATCAGTTGCGACAACACTTAGCGCAAAGATTCGGGATTTTGGCCTTCGATTCCGAATTTGATGCAGTCGTGGAATCAGTCTATGGGAACCGAAAAGACGCGTATATGCTCATCAGGGGCGTGGCTGATTATAAGGATGGCACGTGGAAGAAGGAATGGCAGCCTTATGCGGCCCTGGCCGCAGCAGCTTTCGCCAAAGCTGTCATTGAAGGCATGGAAGTTCCTCCTGAAGAGGATTAGGTTGTTTGTTGGGAACAATTTTCGTTTGATTTATCTTTTTTAAAGAAAAATTACGAATCTTTTTTGTTGGTAAATTCTAAGCTAAGCCCTAAAACAAAACAAAAACAATGAGATCTGACGGATAACTTGTTGCCAAAACACACCAGTGAATTAACCCTGGGCTAGTCTTAAGCGATATGGGCTTCGTATTTCTTTCGCGAAATTTGCATTGTGCGAAGTTTGCATTATTTGAAAATATTTCACTTGCACGAATGGATTTATTTTTTATTTTTTAGGTTTTGAGCAATGCCCCCAAAGGCGGACACGCACCCTTTCGAGTCACTTTTAACATTGTAGATAAGAACCTTATGATTAACTTTTGAAATTCACTTAATTCTGAGTCGTATTCCAGCCTGGTCGTCCTTGAATTTTGCCTGAAATGAATACAAATGAAACTTTCAAAGCTGAGAATGGGCTTTAATTGCGTAACTTATCGGTGCTTTAGGAAGTTCTCACGGATGCTGCTTCATTGGAATGCATTAAACGGTGTGTGGGTTAGAAAAAGAATATTTGGTGGTTTTTAAATACGGACAGTTTGAGCTTTACGAGGTTGTGTAAACATGTACCTTAACTTTAGTGTCAATTCTTCCTTCACGGATTACGACTATGAAGATACTGACGGTAATTAAAAAAACTGCCTAAAAAACATTTGACTATTGTGCCTAAAAAGTTAAAGTTTTTTAAGACATTGAAAAAAGTATCGTATTTACGTTATTTCCTGAAACCGTAACTGAATTTCTGTTAGCTAAGTGTTGTTATTGGGATAGTCGTTCAGTATTACCCGTTTTTAGGCTTTTTGCTTAACCTGAGATCGATGAAAATTTCATTGTTAATACCTAGTCTCTTTAGTTATTTTCATTGTTACATTGTAGTCGAGTTTCAGTAAGTTTGTTTACATACCGCACCGTATATGTTGACTGTTTTTGCCGAAAGTGTCTTTTTACCGAAATGAATGGCTGTTTATTTTTTTCTTGTTGCCTTGTTTATTATTACGGTTTATCTATAAATGTTATTGTTAGCTTCCACACTAACCGGGATACACTAACCATGGATTTTAATGATACCGTATATCTTTTGACAAACAATTTAATACTTTAATATTCTGAAAGACTGAAATTGAAACTCGAAATGAAACTCGACTGGAGTTGAAATTGGAAAATTAAGATCTTAATTTTCAAAGTTCAACTCAGGATACAGGTTAAAAGTTCCCTCGTCATTCGGATTGTCGTTTCCTTGTGTATAATAAAGAAAAGGTATAGTCTACAGTCAAACCTCGGTTTGGGAGTAACTTGGTTTATGCGAGTGTTTCGCAAGACGAGCACAAAATTTTTAACAAATTTTGACTCGATATACGAGCAGTATACGTTGTATAGTACGCTGAATACGCAGTATTACTCACACTATATACACCACCCGAATAAGCAGGTTGTAGCAGTGCGAGTGATGAATCTGTTTAACGACAATGCAATGTCACATTTCCGCGAGATCCTCAAAAGGAGGCAAAAGCAAATGTCATTGGATAGGTTCCTTGATAAATTTGTACAATAATTAATCAATTCGATTACTTTAAGCCAGTATTAATCATTTTTATTTTGAAAATTTTGGGGTTTTGGAAAGAATTATCTGAGTTTCCATAGTTTCTTGTGGGGAAATTCGCTGTGAAATACGAGTGGTTTGGATTACGAGCACGTTTACTAAACGAATTAAGCTTGCAAACCGAGGTTTGACTGTAGTGAAGAAAAGAGTTGTTTAAATTTGCAGGTTTTAAACACTGGATATTCTTGTTTCCGAATTCACAGATTACGATTACCCATTGGAGCCTTGTTGTTGGGTTACGGAGAGTGGCTGGACCTGGTTAGGTTGTGTCAGCGTGACGTTATTCTTCTTGGGCATTGCCACCTTCAAATTCATTAAGCAAGTTCAACCTCCACAAATTAAAAAGAAAAAAATGAGAAGCGAAAGAAACGCAAGAATTTGAGTGACGTATACGTTTTTCTCTATTTTTAGCAAACAGAGCAGCCATCCCCATATGGTGGCTAAGCGGAAGAAACTCCTCGAGAAATACGAAAAAAGTAATATTTCTTCGTCTCACTTCTCCCCTCTTGAACTTGAAACTTAATAACCTAGGCCTACTTCTTTTAACCCATATATTACGCACCATCAAGGTAAAGTTAGAAAATTACTGCAGAAATATGGGTCAAGGCACGTGCTTATTTACCCTCCAAAATTCCTACACTTTTGGCTTTGCACGGATGTTCGAAGGGGAAAGGAGAAGTAACGGAAAGACTCTATTTCTGTCCCAGATTTCTGTGCGCAAGCTTGCGTCTATTTTTCATATGGCTCCGTGAAGAATCCTTTAAAACTTTCCCCCCACTTTTCGTCTGTACTCGCTACAGGTTGTTCGGAATTTCCCCGTGTAGAGAAATATTCCTCAGAATAATAGAGAAAAAAGGGAAGAACTAAGAAAAACGTAGGGAGAAAAGCCAGCACTTGCGCAAGTGAGGAGAACATTGTTGGTCTTTGTGTACGTTAGCAATCGATCCGAACTGAGAAGAAGCTAGTGAAGCGAAGCTTGTTTGTTTGTGAGGAAGACGAGAGGAAAGACATCACAAGTGCGTAGAGAAGGTAGAAATGGCTTCAGAAATTGTGCGATTTAATTCCTGGACCAGTAATGGGACCACTGGGAGTGCCGGTACTGCCGGCGAAGGGGCAGTGGGGAATACTATGGGGACGTTGAAGTTACACCGCATTTCTTTGGAAGATCCGGGACCGGCCACGGCAGCTATAAGTACCAGCAAAAGTAAAAGCAAACGTCACCGGTCCCAATCGACTCCAAGGGTTCCTAAATCTTCGTTAATGGAAGATAAACCGGTCCGGAAGGCAAAACGATATTTGGGGTCGGCAAGTGCTTCGCTCGTTACAATTCCCAATACGATTCGCTTGTCCATGCTTAATAGCGGGCTTTTATCTTTGGGTAAAAATAAAGACGCATGAAACATTTTTTCCTATATTTCTAAATTTCTATATTTCGTTATTCAGACGAAATGGGGCGTGCTTTTTTACGTTTTTAATTGTTGAATTTATTGAGATTTTCATACTTGTAAATAGCTAGATCAGTCGAACCTTAATTACTAAGTTGTTAAAATGGTTTATCTTTCAAAGCGGAGGAAAGTGGCGCGATTCGGGTGATTGTGGATAAACCAGTGGAATTCGGGAATTTTTTGAAGCATTGCGAGCAACGACGTAAATATCCGGTGCTACTAAAAGTAGAATTTCAGGTAAATATTAAATGAGCACTTTTGTAACGAAGTAATTATTAACATCCTGGCTACAGAGTGCTTGTAAAGTGGAGAGTCACACTACCAGACACGCGAGCAAGCAAGAAAATCGACCTAAGAACCAGAATCAGAAGATTATTCCATGTAAGTTCTCTAATAACCTTCTTTGGAGAAAGCTAATTCGAAGTTGCTAATTAGATGATTTCAATCGCGTGGTATTGAAAACTTTGCCTGATGTTACTGATTCGGATTACGTCAACGCTTCCTACGTGGATGTAAGTTAGCATTTATTTTTTATTTTTAAAAGGAGCAGTTTACTTATATTTAATTATCTAACTATTACCTGTTCTCATTAGAGTTTATTGAAACCAAATGCGTATATAGTGACTCAAGGTCCTAATGAACATACCGTGGGCGAGTTTTGGCGCTTAGTATGGCAACGCAACGCATCCTGTATCGTTATGTTGACCAAAACTTTCGACTTTATTAAAGTAAGCTCGTTTGTGTAATGATTTTTAAAAATGCCATTGATTATTTTTTAAAAGCGTCACGTTTTGCGTAGGTCATGTGTGTGCAGTACTGGCCAGCTGCCAAAGGCAAGCGAGATACCTATGGAGGAATTCAAGTTTGCGAAACAGGCGAGGAGTCATTAGCAAATTATGTTGTTCGCACGTTTAGCATTAAGGAAGAAGGTTCGGTAAGTAAATTTAATTCTTCATTTCAAATTCCTTGGGAACTCGCTCAAAGTTTGTTGGTGTTTATAGACAGAACCCGAACGGACGATTCTTCAGTTTCACTACACAGAATGGCCTTGTCATAGTTGTCCCTATTCGAACGCTATTGTGGAATTCCGTAGAAGAGTTCGAACAGCTTTGCAACTTCATTCATCTAATGGACCCATTATTGTCCATTGCAAGTAAAGTTGACATAGTTTAAAACAAATGTCGAGTCCCTATACGGAAGATTAGAACTTTTGGAATTCTTTCTTTGGAAATCTAAAGTTGATTTTGGAGATCCGTTTTATTCAGTCCGGTTTTTGGTTTTCTAGTGATGGAGGAGGAAGATCGGGTGTTTATTTGGCTATTGATGCTAACTTGGAGTTGGCTGAAGAAGATGGATTGTTTGACATCTACGGATACATGAAAAAACTCCGGCATTCACGGAAAGGACTGGTGGAAACTTTGGTAAGACTTTGAAGCCGGAGCTTAAATTTAAAACAAAAACGAAAGAAAGTAGTTAGTTTGTTGTTAGAAAGCCATTTTCGGGGATTGTTTGCTTTCTAGGACCAGTACAAGTTTATTTACGATACGGTAGAAGAGTTTGTCCAATGCGGAATGTCATGGTTTCCGGTGAGCGAATTATCTATCCGCTTGAAACAGAAATCTGCCAAGAATCCCCAAACCAAGGTGAATGAATACCAGCGAGAATATAACGTAAGTTTTACTAAACAAAATCCTAACAGTACTGAAAGTGATAATTGCCTTAATATCCTTTAAACTTTATTTAGCAAATTTGCAAACAAACGCCTAGATTTACTATCGGAGATTGTGCGGGTGGACACCGTGCAGATAATCGTGAAAAAAATCGAGATGTTCTCATAGTTCCACGTAAGTTTAAAATTTGCATTACCACGCATTCCCGATTCACAGTAATTATTTTCGTTTTCTGATAGTAATATATTTGACATTTGATTTGTTTTTTCATATATGTTTGACAGTTTTTGAAAAGATTAGGTTTTCGTGGAACTTAAAGATTTCTCTTGTCTTTCAGCGGATAACTTCAGGCCTTATTTGTCGTCATTCCAAGGTAACGCCTTTACGGATTACATCAATGCAGTCTTCGTAGACGTAAGTTACTTTTCGTTGTTTCTTTTTTAAAATAGCCAATTTGTATGGCCGACTTATTCCTAGGGATACACACGTCCAAGGGAGTACATTGTAACGGAATGCCCCCTGCCACACACATTGGGAGATTTCTGGTCTTTAGTTTATGATCATGAATGTAGTGCAGTAGTAGTTCTTACCAATCCACCAACTAGTTCGGTAAAACATTATATAATTGTGTTTATAATGATAAGTATATACTCAATGTTTATCTTCGTTCTGCAATAGGCCCATCCTTCGTTTTGGCCTGACAGTCGTCGATCGGTTAAATACGGCCCAGTTTTCACTGTGGATTATATATCGCATAACCACTACCCTAATATCAAAAGCTGGGTCTTTAGGATTAACAAAAAAGTGCAAAAAAAACATGAAATCCTTAAAATTTTGATAAATTCATTTTTGTGTGTAGATTGTTTCTTTGACGGAATTAATGGCTGGTGTGAAAGCCCACCCGAAAACTTGCCAGCTTTTCCAGTTAACTTGCTGGCCTTTGGGACATAAAGTTCCCACATCTACTAACTCGTTGGTAGAATTAATGAATATGGTGGAGCGATGGAGGCAGCGAACTGATTACGGACCCGTTGTAGTTGTTTCCTTGTAAGTTATCTCATTTACTTCATATTTTAGCAAAATATCACAGTCTCGTGCAAATTGTAGAGACGGGCGTTCCCGAGTGGGTGTGTACTGCGCAGCGAATGCATGCATTGAACAGGTTATACAACACGGGGAGGTCGACGTGTTTCAAGCGGTTAAAAACGTACGCCGACATCGGCCACAGTTAGTGGAAAATTTGGTAATAATTCGAATTTTACTTTGGTCGTAAATTTCTTATTTATTTCATTTTCTCTTTTAGACGGAATATAAGTATTGTTACGACCTCGTGCTTCATTACGTCCTTCACTACTTGCATAAAGACGTCAAGAAAATGGCGCTTGAGGAAAAAAAGGCCTGAATTAAGAAAGTGGAAAATTTGTGTTCTGACATGCTATAATTAAGAGAAATGCACTATATTTGCCCTAATATTTGTTATACATGACTATCATATATGGAAAGTATGTGGAAGCGAGCCTTCATCATGGAAAATTATTCTAATATAATTAACAATATCGTAGAAATTATTCAAAATTAATTAAAAATATCGTGGAAATTATTCCAATTTAATTACCTCGTGTACCTTAATAATTCATATAAAACTCTCCTTATAGGGATTGGAGCTCATTTTCTAACGGTTGTTTGAAAATACCCGCTCAAATTCAAAACAGCCGTAAAAAACAGCAAGTTATATAAGCCACGTCTTCACTTTTGCGTTAGCTTGAACTTGCCGCAGATATCGCATGGAATTTCTTATTCGACGGTGCACATCAGGTACTCCTGTGAATTGAACTCATTTTGAATATTATATACTACTGCGTAGCATTCGGTATTTATATAGTTTCCACATTTCAAATTTTAAATGCTTAACTTAAAATTAAATGAACAACTGACTGCAATTTTGTATAGACACCTCCTTACTGTGTCAACGATTTCAGTGGGTTCAGTTAATTTTTTTTATTTCATATTGAGCGGGTGTGCGTGGTGATAGCCAACGGTCACGGTCACGGTCCATGATTCGATCGCGACCTAACCAAAACAAACCATCGCTAACGTCCCCAACAATCGATTAGAGTCAGAAAATTCCCTGTCAGTGGTCCAGAATATTGCGTGCGTGGTTTCTAAATACTTTATGAAAGGAATGTTCTTCGAAATTCCAGCAGCTTTGGCTTGTGTAACTATAACATTGTAGTCTAGTGCTTGTAATCCAATCTGGGCTCTCAATCTATAGCTAACTGCGTATTCCACGCATTTTAGTTTTAGTCCTTCAATCTATAGTTCTAGTCAAAGCCATGTCTGAAGACATTCCTCTATCTGTGATCCAAAAAACACAAACTATGCTGGGTCCCTTTGTGAAAAAACCCGGGTTAAGCGAAAAGTTGCTCAGGAAACCTCCATTTCGCTTCTTACACGACATCATTCTCGCCGTAAGTCGACAACTTAAACAGTATACCCATAAAAAAGAAACTGAACTAATTGTTCTTTCTCGACAGGTTAAGAACGAACATGGTGTACTCGAGGGCTTATTCACTTCCAGAGAACTAGTTTCAGACAATGTTAAGGACAAGGAAGCTAAAATGGCCTTTCTGCAAAAGCTCATAGATGTTTTGGGTAAGAATAACAGAAACAAATTACCCTGGTGGAAAGGAAAAAAATAAGAACATTGTTATTTATGGTAGGATTTCTGGAAGGAAATCCTTTAAAGGTCAAAGCGTCACGGATCGTTGCTGGACAAGAAGCAGAACGCACCAATGCCTTATTGCAATCCCTCGCCACAATTCTAGCTCAGAAAACTGACACCAAAGACGCTGTACGCCATGTTATAGAAGGAAAAGGAGCTCCAGGCCCCGAAAAGGGCAAGAACAACGCACTTTCTGACTCCGTAAGCCTTTTTTCCCTTGCCTTTTTGTGCCATATTGCTTTAAGACCTTAGTTTAAAAGTACTTGGGATATTCTAGAACAAACCGAGTACGAATAAGAGCAAAGCTGTTGCCAGCAACTCTAATAAGAACCAAGATCCGCCTCAGAAGAAGCCTGAGACTAAAAAACTTGATGCCAAAGCTGCCAAGAAGCCTTCTGAAAGCAAAACATCTTCTAAAGTTGCCCCAAGCGATAAGAAATCAAACACGTTAGATCCCAAGGCAACTGACTCGAAATCCAAAAGTTCGCGATCGCCCAGTCGTGAACGTGGGAAAACTCACAAAGTTGTGAAGGAACCAATTGCTGTAGCCAATCCCCAGCCGTCTGCAGAACACAGCCCTCAGGAGGCTTCTCCAATTAATCAGGAGGCAGAAGGCGTGGAAAGCAGGGAAATGGACCGTAATGAGTCCGACTTGGCTAATTCTGTTGTGGTGGAGAAGGAGTCGAATGGGCATGAAGCTGGAATGGCGGAAACGGCAGAAATGTCTGAGGTTAGCAGCAGCAGCAACAATACATTAATCCGTAAAAGCGCACGACCCGCCAGTCGATTAGGTAGGCTTAATAGCGGACTCGGTGGGAGGGCCACACCTGCAATCAATGAGCCGGAAACTCCCGTGGTAAGTGCCCCTCTCTTTCCGTTAGAATTCTTACAAATGTGGATTCGTAGTTCGTTAAAGCTTTGGGATAACTTTACAAAGTTCACCTCAAGTCACGAAAAGGGTAATTCAATATCCAGAGAATGTAAAGTTTAATATGTTTTAAGTGCTTCCCGTGCCAACTTTTACACGTAAAAACTAAACAGAAAAATGAATTATATTACCGGCCGATTAAGCAGGCCACGCTGTAGTTCAAGTAGATGGCACTGATGTCATACCCCATCATCAGAATATGCCTGTATCAAAAGTTGAAACAGAAATTTTAAAGAAATTTAACGGTACAATTGAAAATTCTTTGTTTAGTAATGTCTTAATAAATATCTTAAAACGCTGCTTGATATGTTTTATTTAAACTTATTCAAGATATGAAAATTTAAAATAAATCATGTATCTTAATCGTTTGACGCAGCGTTTTAAGATATTAAATTCGTGTTTCAAGTTTTGTTTCAAGTTGAATAATTCTCATGACATACCAACACGTTCTCCGCATTTAGTTACAAACGTATGCAATGTATCCCGGATTCAAGAGTGATATAGTCACTTTCTAACAATCAATTTTCTCATCAACGTAAATTGATAACGATTCTCATCAACGGAAATTGATGAGAATCGTTAACCTAACTTAACCTAAGCTAACCGATATAAACTAACCTAACCTAAGCTAACCGATATAAACTAACCTAAGCTAACCTAACTTAAAGCTAACCTAACCTATTGAGGCAGGAATAGCTTTTTCGCTTCACCGAGGGTTGTACAGTACTTCAGTCTGCGTCCAAAGCCCGACTGCCTAACTCGCGGTTTTGGTCCCTTTATATACCCCTTGCTTTCAACCTTGAAAAATGGGAAACGTGTAAAAACAGACAAGAAGTATGAAAGTTCGACTAGGTCACAGGGTATAAAAACAAGTTGGGCCTGCAGAACTGCACACGCTACACAATCCTATCCTAACCTAATGCATTTCCAATTTTAACTCGAGTGACACCTTTTTGTCATTTTGAATTTTATCCTAGAAAGTGATTAAGCACCAGAGCTGCAACTCGCTCTTTTTTTGCGAGCGCGCTCACACTTGTGCTCTTTGCTGATTTTTGCGAGCGCGCTCACTCTTTCGCTCACAATTTAAAAAAGGAGCGCGCTCGCGCTCTTTCAATACTGCAATCTAGTGAGTGGAAGCGCAAACTACTATAAAGCGAATCTGCGTCTTAGTGTAGCAAAACTTATAAATGTCATGTTATAATAATAATAATCAAGATAGGCAATTATTACTTGCACAGTTAACACGTTTGCACGCTAACACGAAGAAACGACCAAGCGACGCATAGTTGTTTTGGTTACATGTTTTACAATTTTCGCTACTAGATGGCGCCACTGTACGAGCGCACGCGCTCCCAAAACATTGAAAAGGAGCGCGCTCGCATATTCGCTCGCGACATTGCGAGCGCGCTCTTTTTTGAGCGCGCTCGTTGCACCTCTGTTAAGCACATAGAGTATGATTAAGCACATCGAAAAAAGCATTAGTTCTTCCAGATCCTTACATTCGTGTTTAATATGATTATTTTGTGTGATATAAAATGGCAAATATCGGTATTTACTTTTAATTTTGTAATAATTCTTTTATTTTTGTTGTTCTAAAGGAGCGAACGAGTGCAAGGAGGTCTTCTACTAGTAGGTCAATGCAACGATTGGAAGCGACTCAGGAAGAAAGTGTGAAAAGTGCGTCGCCCACCCGGCCAGTACCGCTTTCTCCCCCACCGGAGCCTGTAGTTCGCCCTCCGAGTACTCATCCTCCGCCCCGCCCCTCGGCCAGTGCTCGTCCTCGTTCATCTCGGCGTCCTCCGTCACGAGCCGGGCACTTGAACCAAGTTCAGGCGAGTTTACTGGACGAAACGGTGCGTCCCGTCACTGGCAAAGTGGCGAATGTCATCCTAGAAGGAGATATTGACGAAGAAGAGCCGGAATTGGCCTTAGATAGCGAGCCGGTCCCCTTCCTCCGAGGGACATTGAACGATGAGCAGCCTCACGGGCTTTTGGTGGACCAAATCTTGCAAGTCCAGCGTCAAACAGAGTCTACGAGCGAGGAACAAACGGTAAATCCATGTCGCCATATTGCGTTAAGAAAAGTTCCCAAAGCCCTCAAATCCTTGTTCTCTGATGGTCTTCGGCCGCCTTCCTTTTCCTATCATTCTTTTGAGGTCTTTATTTAGAGTGTAAGTACTTGGCGCTTGGACGGAGACGCATGGAGGCGAGAAATGGAGCGTGGGAGAACACAGGTGCAACAATTAACTCGCCTGGCCTTGCCTTTGGGGCAAACCCTGGCTTATTTACAGGAGGATTTGGAGGTAGCTCAAGAAGAAGCGCGCCGTTGGGCGGAGCTTGTCAAAATGTACCAACAACAGCTCCAGCAGATTGCGAAGTGAGAGCATTTCAATCTTCGTATTTAACTTTCTATTTTTTAATAATAATAATAATGAAAAGCAGGGAAGAATAAATGGCAATCGTTTGTTGTGTCGATAGCTTCAAAGGAAATGTTGCGCGTTAGGATAGGATTAGACTGTGCATTACGGTTCGTTGTGTTATTCTAAGCAATGTTTCAACTTGTCGTCGGGTCGTAAATAGTTTTGCGTTTGACAAGGAGAAGAAAAGAAGCATTCGGGCGTTTTGCCTCCATCAAGAGTAATTGAGTTTGCCCATGCGTTTCAAAGCCGTCAATCCCGTTCCGACGCGCTTGTAATCCTTTCCGATCCGACGAGGGGCATTTCAGAAGCTTTTTTGCCTACTTGCGATGTCGCTTTTATTCGCGCGAAGAGAGAACCTATGTTCTTTCTTTTGTGGCACGAGGCAAGTTTTTTCGTTTGTTTTTTTTGTAAAGAAGTTCTGGTTGTGATGACGGCGTATTTGCTGTTGATTTTTCATGTAGATTAGGCTGGGGCAAATCTCCTTGGAAGCTAGATTGCTAGAACTTTGCATTCAGTTCCTTTGATGTTTCTTTATGAGAATATTTTCGAACGTAGGATGCTTTTTGCGGCAGTAAAACGTCTGTTTGGTAGATAATTTCGTATATATTTGAGCATACATTCGGTTTAAAGAAGACCTGCATATGCGGTTATTGTAGTATTTAGACCGACAGCGTAATATCTACACTTGATGCGTAAGTTCGAAATGATTACTCGTAATCCATACGATATTGGAACTACCTATTTTTAGACAGTTGTCGTTTTGCTAAATATTTGATGAATTATTTTGTGTGAAGTTTAATTATCTTAGCCTGTTGCCGGAAGGTCAGTGTTTATTTTTAACTACCAAGAATACTAATCGATTTAACGTTAGAGCGATGTTAAAAGGATTTGGGTCGGATTATAGCGTCCGTGAGACCATTTGTCACCGTTTACTTAATACGTTTACTAATCAGTATGTTGAAATCTTGATATCTTACGAAACCTGTCTTTGTTTGAGTTAATTAGTACAATGAAGTTGTTGAGTATAATGAAAAAGAACTAAAGATTTATAAATTTTCGCTTCAGAACGGATGCTGTGACCACGCCTCTGGAGGCAGAACTGAAAAGTGTATCAGCTAAAGTTGAGGAAGCTCGGAGCCGTTTGCATCTCCTCCAAACATCAGTGTACGGTAACGATGAAAAGATTCGTCAACTTTTGATTCCTTCCCGGTGAAGCGCTAATTCTAGTTTTAAAGCAAACGATTTAGGCCGAGTTTGAGCCTGTTTTGTATATTCTTTCGGTTAGAAATCTTGCAGTGGCACGGTTATTTATCGCGTGTGCTGAAAAATTCGATCTAAGTCAACAATTAAGTCAAATCAAACCCCTTAAAAGCGAATAGTTCACTTTTAAATGCAGTTCGTGGACCACTTTTGAAACATGCTTGACTTTCGCCGTTCCCATTTGAAAAAGTTTCAGTTCGCTGTTCTCCTTTTTGCATCACTATAACCGTTGAAACGCGCTGTTTCCCCTGTTCTTTCGTATGAAAACTTTGAGTTTCGTGACCCTTTAATCTTTCGGTGAATGAAATGAAATATATTCTTCAAAAACATTCGCAATAGAAGGCCCCGAATATCTCATAAAAGTGGCAGGTATAACTTTTTATATCCCTTGTTTTGAATCCAGAAACAAAGTAAAGTTTGTTATACAATATAGCGTAAGCACAACACCACCAGTTCCCTTGCAAGGCATTGACGAAGGTATAACTTACTTATACTAATAAATTTCTGTATTGTAGCAAGCTTGGCACAATTCCACGCACGTTTTCTTTAGTGCGGATTATCCTCTTTTTTCTGTGGGGTCTCATTATCCTTAATGTGACAGAGGGATGTCGACTGTAATGCGTTACGACGTTTTTTTGTTTCCTTATGTCCTATCCAATAACCGATATTACTGTGTGGCTTGGCTTTAGCCAGTGTACGGTACTCCGCGTTTGCTTAGAAAAGGTTGTGGGAATACTCACCCCACATACTTGATATAGCTTGTCTTATTGTATTAGGACAGGAACTGCCGAGTACGTCGCCGGTAACTTGAGAAGGCGCCGACGTATGTTGTGCTTCTCAAGCAAGTGTGATTTGAGAGTATTTCCTCCGTATAGGAGGCTTTCTCGATGGGGTGGAGACAGTCCACTGCTTCATTCTATGGTAAAAAAATAAAAATAAAGGAATAGTGGAGCCTGTTTCTGGACCTTCAAAGCGAAAGAGGAAAATGAAGATGGGAAGAGAGAAAAGGAGACTGTTGGTGCTCAAGAATCCGTCACACATAACCACCCGTGCGTGAATCGCATCAATGTATCAAAAAACTTTAACCACAGCACACGTTGCAGCCTATACGCCGAAAGAAGAAAGAAAAAGACGGGGAAGATAGCATCCCATCATCGGCTATATCTGGTGGCAGCAACCAAGCCAGGGAGCGGAGAGAAGAAAATAAGAGCTATCATTTATAGCCAGTAGAGCTATACTTAACCCCAAGAAAGATTTTTCCGCGGGACCGCAAATGGATATTGCTACCGGGGTAAGTTATCTTCTAAATGGATTTCTATTACCCCAAACTTCCGGAGCGCATTTTGACGATTCATTTTTTTTCTTTTTCTTTTAGCTTAAATGACGAACCACAGTTTTTACGTGAATAACCGACTTGGGGGTAAGAAGATGAGCTTGAAATTGGAAAGTTTTTTGCATTTTACTGGGTTTTTTTTTCTTGTTTCTTTTAGGTGTTTGCAAACTTTGGGGAACGTTTTATGACGTAGAATAGTAAAAGGAAAAATGAGAAAGAAGACCGCAATTTACGGGGTTACGAGCGGCGACGCTAGGGTTAGAATTAGGGTTTAGGGTTGGGACATGAAGTGGGCAGAGTCCAGTGGACTTATCGGATTTTGCTGGAACCGTTACTTTTCCGCCATTTTTTTTCTCGTCCTCGTGGAGGAGGAAACTCATCGTCAGCGTTTTTCCTTTTTTGTTTCTTTCTCTTGCTAGATATGTTGGACAAAACAGTGAAGATTGTTGGGTGTTGAGTCCTTTTCTTCTTTGGGTGTTACGCTTTAAAGAACTTCTTTTTGTTTGTTGCCACATATCTCTTTCTTCTTGTTTCGTTGGGGATTCGGGGCTTCCAGCTCCGTTTTAAACGGCTGAGCCTAATGTTATTTGCTGTCCAGTTTGGGGATCGACTTTAGTCGCTAAGCAACTTGCGACAAGATCTTCCACGCGGCGAGTAGGGGTGAGACGGGTGAAGAGGGGCAAGCTGTATGACTAAAACGAAGAAATGGAAAAGGTGAACGGCGTTGGTGCATTACGGTGTTACAAAAGGTGTTGTTGAGTTCAGCTAAGTGCCTTTCTTGGTTTTATGACGTAATTTGCATGCGAGTAGCTATGTAAATTACGGTGAAAGAAACCTAGATTATTCTATTGACGCTTTTCCTGGGAAAAACTCATTAATTCCTGTGTTTTTCTCCATCTTTTTTTTAAGATGACAAGAAGAGCGAGAGGAAAATATGCATCCACTAAAGCTTGGGTTGGTCGGGAGGTAGGGGGCCAGTCATTAAGCTTCGGGCCATAGTCACATATATTACACTACATGGCACACTATGTTTGCTGCCTTCGCGTGCTCACGACGTCGTTGATGGATCATTTGTGGGGACCAAAAAGGTCCAGGCTCCGCCTCCTTTTCAGCTCATAATAACTAACAAGGTTCTCTTGACGGTCTGGTGGATGATGTCTGAATTAAGTTGGAAGTTCTATAGATAGTTAGTTTGACAACTTGGGATATAATTGGAAAGGAAAGTTAGGATTCTTTTTTTTTTGTATTTTCCTTTATATGGCGATGACGAGAAGGGGGCGGGGCGGATAATTTTTGTGTAGGATGGGACTTTTTTTATTTGATTTAGTATGACGAGAAGGAGGCGGACCGGAGAATTTTGTGTATGATGGGAATGTCAAGAAGAAGCCTACTAAAAGAAAAGATGGACGCTTAAGCTATGGGCCACGTTGGGTCGTTTGACTGGGACAGAACGTGTCTGAAGTGAAGGCCAAAGAGAGGACCGGAAGCCATGCAAATGCTTCGACATTGTGCTGCAAAAGGCACGAGAGCGAAGCGGAAGAAGTGGCTCTGCCCTTTGGCCTCGTATTGATTTCCACCCTTTTGGCCCCTCTACCTCCCGTCCCGTCAGCTTAAAAAGGGGGGGAAGGAAGGGGGTTGAAGTCTGACCTAAGACAGTTTCTCTTCAACGATGAGGAACAAGATTCTGAATGACTTAACGAGGTTAGTAAGTACCGGCAGGTCCGGCACACAATCATTTTCGCCTCGAATTTTGCAGGATTTTTTCTCTTTCCTCTCAGCTTTGGAGAGCTTGAAGAATACCTAAAATAAGGCTCGAGTGGCCACTGGGGTGTTGAATATAGCCATATAGCTACTACGTGCGGGATACTGATGCACATTTTTTTCCTGAGGGGAATAGGGTTTTGCAACGTAAATTTGTCAGCAGATTTTTTTTACAAAAATATTCCAATTTACAAAAACTCTTGTTTCTACTGGATTAAAAGAAGTGTTACAGTTTTTTTCGAGGGAGAAGAAGGATCGGAACTTTTGCATCTGGCATGTAGATTGGTGCATAAAACTCGTAGGCAATGATGTCACATTTTTCCTTTTTTGTCTTTACGGGTTTAAGACCCCTAAGAAGAAGAAAAAGGAGGAAATGCTCGTTTTCATTGGGAGTTTTATACGCCAAGCTCGTCGCAGTGATATCGTCAAGGAAACTGGGCAAGTTGTAACAAGCCCCTGGCTGCAAGCTGACTTTCTATGCTGCAGCACCCAAACGTCACTTTTAATAGCATTGACCCCCCCGTTATCATTCTGACGAGGTTCTTCACTTTATATTTCGCGCCCTTTTTTTTTTACTACCCACCGTTCTTTTCACTTTGCAGAATTATTAGCTCGATTATCTCAAATTTTTTTGTTGGGGCCATTTTTTTATGGTAAGAAATTACTTTTATCAAAGTACGGAGAAAGTTGTGGCGGTGGACGTTTGGTGAGCATATGGGACTAAAGGGAAGGCGAAGTGTTTGTTATGCAAAACGGGACAAGGAACGGGCGCTCGTTTTCGTATAAGCCGAACGTTATTGGAAGTGCGGGACTACTTAGGGTTCCTCCCTTTAACGTCTTCTTTGTTTGTTTTTCATGTTTTTTTCGGCGAGGAAGAAGAGGGGGACTTGAAATGTGGTTCTATATATTTCCAATAATTGAATGTACCCAGGTTTGTATTCTTTTTCCTGGCAGGTATATAAGTGTGCCCATTTTTGGGTAAGCGCGGGATAGGTTTTTTGGGGGAAGATTGGTGAATCTTCGATTTTATGAGGCGTTATAGTAAGAAGAGCAAACTTTCGCTTTCTCAGAACCTCTGGAAAATTGTGGACAAAACGTTCTGTTACGTGGAAGTTTAGACGGGAATTTTCGATTTCACCATGTTTCTCTCAGACGCCAGATCTGAGTGATTTCTACAGATTTTTTTGGCGCAAACGCTCGATTTACTTTGATCACACGGCAGCAATTGCTTCCAAAACGTTTGATTTATTTGCAGCGTCGCAAAAACTTTCCCATCTCTCTCTCTTTATAGGTGGAGATTCATAATGGTATAGAAATAGGCAAAAACGTTCCGTTCTTGGTACTTGTGCTGTGCTCTGCTTCTACATAACAAAAAATCGATTTCGATTAAATCGCATAAAATCTCATATTCGCTTATCAGAGCGATAAGCGAGTGTGAGGTTTTGGTTGTTAAAAGCCTAAAAAGTTTCTTAAAAGTGGGCAACACACGACATCTTTGCTTGATCTTATTTCTTCCAAACGTTTTCTTCGAAAACTTGATCAATTCCTTCTAGCGTATGTCTAAACGAAAAAAAAAAAAATTTAAAATATCAGCTGAAAGGTTTTGTCAAGCGTTCACTATCTTGCAATTGAAACCTGAAAAAAAACTTCATTTCAACTTGAAAAATTAAAAAACTTGCAAAAGAAGATATCCGCGATCTTCCTCTTTCAAGCCAGTCGATCGTGTCTAAAATTACATTGTTTGAACCAAACTACCAACATTTTGCCAAAGATTCTCTCCTTGGAGAGACCGAGAGGGAGAAAGAGAGGACCCCATTTCGATTCCATTGTCAAATTCCCAATTCACTGGATTTCTATGAAAAATGCTTGGCTAGACACACGGCGTTCCAGAAAAAATAGTGTTTTGTATATCTTTTCATTTCTTTCGAGCTGGTTCCGTTTTCTTTCCTTCATCGCGGTTGTACACCGCAGCCGCATTTTTCACAGCTGTTGGGATTTGGACTCTTGGTACCGGGCGTGAAAGTGGCAGATTCCAAATGACGGCCATATGACAAGAAATCCTATTTCTTTGCTTATGGACGATGAGAACGAAGAGCCCCGAGCCGAGCGTCTGCAGCTTTAGCTTTGCGCAACCCTAAAACACGCCCTTTCCTCGTCTTCCTCAACTCCCAAACTTGTTCCAACTTACCCAAGACTTAGACCAGTTCCCAATTACTGCGAGGCAGGACGTATCGAGTTCTGCGGACCCTTCTTTGACATGAACTTTTTTTTTCGTAAAAATAAGGGTCCCGAAATGATTTTTTTTATTGGTTTCTATAATGAAAGGTGCTTAGCAAGAAAACAGTGATACTGAAAAACATTGCAGAAATTATTTTGTACACAAATTGTTACTCACCCCACGGAAATTGCTCCAGCAGTCAGAAATGTGTCGGTGGTTTCATTTAGTGGCTGCAATTCTGGCATGAGTATCATCCGAAAAGTGAGCGTTTTGGCTGGTTATATTCCCCTTAGAAGAAGAAGAAGAATAGCCAAACGTGATGGCTGCAGTAGTGTTGAAGCAATCGCGTAGTTGCTCGGTGTCTATAATTGAAAACCTCTGAAAAGTTTTTGAAAAAGTGCGCATGTTTTCGGGTTTGGGTATCCGCGATTCTCCCAAACGAAATTTTGGGCAGAAATTCTGCAATTCCGTGGCGCAGAAATTCCCGACGTGGAATTAGCCATGGAATCCTGCTGCTTCTCTTGCTCTTCCTGCTCATGGCGCCTTCAAGGCTGCTGGAAGAAGATTCTTATTGCTGTCATGCTCATTTGGGGTGAGTCAACCATCTCTGCCCCTCTTTCTCTTCATTTCTAGTTCTATTTCTGGCCCTGTCTGCATTTCACTTTCTGGAATTTTGTTTAGAGTCTCTTTTCGTTCCAAACTCTGGGGACAAAAAGCTTTTTTTCTCGTTTGTTTTCAAAGAAGGATCACGTCTTTTTCGAAATGAAAACAGCAAATCGTGATTTCTGAAAGAAACTTACAAAAAAGTACCGAATTTCTGCGAATAGGAAGCGTCACTTAGGGACGACGTTTTTTTCCATGTTTTCGAGCTTTTGTATGGATGTGCATAGGAATGGCCGAGAACGAAGCTTATAAGTCAGCCTTAGGAGTTTCTAAGCATTCTTTTAGAGCCCGAATCCTTTTTTGTCCAATTTTTTTGTACTGCTTTGGGGAGCAACAATCGCCTTTGATGATGGATTAGGACAGTTGGTTTTTATATACGGAGTAGCAGAGCAGTCATATGAGGATTGGGCCCACGTTTATTCTCCCATAATTGCGGCGAATAAGGAAAAGCGAGTGATGGAGACAAAGCACGAGGAATATTTTTCCTAGTTTTTAAGGGATTTTTTTGGGAATGTGAAAAAGGGGAAAATTATAAAAGCAGGGAAAGGATTGAGAAGGCAGGTGTAACGTTAGTATCGATTTCCTGTTTTGTGGAGGGATTTTGCAATCTGGAAAGGCACAACCAGGAGATTTTTTGCTAGGGAAAGTGACATACGGCCGTGCTAATTGCTGCGTCTGGATCTGTCGGAGCCATACATTCCCGTTCTTCGTCCCGCTCTTCTATTTTTGAGGCGAAATCTTGTAACTGGGGGAAGATTCGTTTCGGATGTACTAGTTACATGCTTCTTGGTATGGTCGCCCTCGTTTGCTTAACGGGGCGTTGTGTAATTGTTCTAAGGAGCTTCCGGCCACCTTATGTAAAAATGGAAGGGATTTATATGCCTCTTACCCCCACAAGGAAAAACATGAAATAAAAAATAAATGGATGTATGCTCATGAGCTTGGGTTATGAGCTTGTACAGTACTTGTATGAGTTCGCCGCTCACTTTGCACTGAAAGCCTCTTTCTCTCTCGCTCGCTGTTTTACTTGATATACAATTTTAATAGTCTATTATGATAGACTTAAGCTTGAGAGCCTGGATATTTATGTGGACCTGTATTATGTTTGTCTATGGCTGAGTAGTAGGGGAGCTCTGAAGGACCTTTGAAGTTGCGGCGAACAAGTTTTGTTAGTTAGATCGTTACGAGCTAGATCCATTTAGTTTGAGTTAATTTAATTTATATTGAATTAATAATCTTTAGCCAATTGTTGCATTACTGACACCCACGTTAAGTTCAGTTTTAAGATATTTGAAAGTCCAATTTTGTCAAAGGTCGAAGTTGGACCGTTACTTTCCCGCGCAAATAACCAATTTAAAACGCGTGGCGCGTTAGTCGCCATCTTGTTTGTTTTGAAGTTTGACCGTTGAGGTAACCTTGACTAACTTTGTAACGCAAACATCCTTAAGTAAGTTTGTTTTGCAGTTGTTATTATATGCGTTTTAAGAGGCATTTCCTTGTTTGTTTTTTATAACAACTAATAGGCCCAAAAAAAACGCGTCAGCGGCCATTTTGTTTGTTTTGAAGTTTCGACCATGAGAAGAGGTAGGGGTGGGGCGGGGTGGGGACCAGTATGAAATTATACTATACGGTGTGGGTGCGTTTACGTAATGTCGTGGCGTAGCTTAAGTTAGCGGAGTTCGTGCTGTAGTGGTGAGTGTAGATAATCTATTACAATTTAAGAAGCCTAATTAATTGGCCTGATGCGATTTACTTCTCCCCTACTTTTAACATCTCAGTTCAGTCACGAAGGAGGTGTCTGGACCCAGGAAAAGAAGAGAGGCAAAGAAAAGCGAGTCTTAAAACGTGCAAGAAGCGTATCGTGTAACATAATAAGAGGCTGTAGAAGTAGAGCTTTTATAGGAGGGGGATCTAGGATCTTAGCTATATAGCCCTCGAGAAAGAAGAAACGTTCCCAGGGGAAATTGCTATAGGAGAAAATTCCGGTGGTCGCAGGTATAACACAAGTTACGTTAGCGTTTCGGGAGAACAGCTTTAGCTTCCAGATAGTCGGCTCACTTTCACAAAACGGCCCTTCTATTTTAAAAGAACGAAAAGTATCGAGGACCTTAATTTATTTGCCTTCACTGTTTTTTGCTCCAAACCGTGCTGCACCCTAGAAAAATCCCACAATCCATTTAACTAAACACCATAATAATAATAATAATAACCATAACAATTATAACACATTAATAATACAAAATATAATATTAAAATAATAGAACATTTTTCTTTTTAGCAGCAAATTTTTTTAGTATCAAATTTTATAGCAAATCTTTACAGCAGATTTCTGCGGAAAAGCTACTCGTAATGTGCNAAATGGGGTAAGAATCTAGGCTTTATTTTTTCAAAAAGCAAGACGGAACTCATACACTTCTCGAGGAAAAGAACTGTCGAAACTACTGCCTTAACCTGGAACGAAGATGTTATATGTCCCAAAGACAGCGTTCGCTATCTTGGCCTAATTTTTGACACGAAATTAAAATGGTCAAAACAAGCTGCCCATCTTGCCTCAAAAGGGCATCACATAATTAGCAGACTACGCAATTTAATCACCTTCCTACCAACTATTAAAGTCAACCAACTAAGA
>JAGJRP010000656.1:0-33519 GCA_022832235.1 Lepidurus couesii
AATATGCACTGGTTTTCTCAAAAAAGTGTTCCGAAATTCCCCATGCTAACCGCCTATACCGAGCTAAGGTATACGGGAGCCTTAAACCCTATTTCTGAACAGCGGCTACTTGTCTTTGGATCCAGACGCTAACCCATTGGTTAACGTAACCATTTTTGGCGAATAATTTGTTGTTTGTTGCAGAAACAATAACTTCATAAAATGCCTATTTCCTACTCAAATTAAGAATAACTTAAGTCGACTTACATTATGAGCCCGAATCCGCTGTTGTAAATCTTCCCATGTCCAGCCTGTTCGGAAAGATAACTGCGGCAATGACGATTCCATCTCTCTTACCCATTCACGCAATTGGTGAATTTGAGGAGTCAAATCTAAAAAAAGGAGAAACGAATACAAAACTCTTCTTTCTTTTTCTTTCCTACAGGAGTAAGGAAATGCATTTACCTAAGTGCTCTAACTGTTCATCCTCTTCTAAACTGGCCAACAAAAGAGCTTCAACCTTGTCCCATTTGTCACTCAAGTTGACACTCATCAGTTCTACATGACTTCTAGCTTCGGGACACTCATCTCCCCAGCGTTGGCACTCTTGACGCCAATGAGCAAACGCAATCACCCTCTGCTTCATCTCCTCTCGTACACGGAGTCGCAAAGTGCCCGAAAACGGCGTCAGCTCCAACGCCTCTTCGACTTCACACACCCACGCCATTAACTCTTCAAAGGTCGCTACCAAATTCGCGGGCGATTTCGCACTTGAAGGGAGCGCTAAATCCCCATCGTCCCAACACATCTCTCCATTGGCGTCCTACAACAGAAAACCGATTAGAATCCTTCTCAAATTTCAAATGATTTCTTTGAACTCTTTAAAATAGTAACACTTTTACCTTGCAACTGTCAATTAATTCCGTACCCATCAAATACGTATAACTCGCTTGGAGAGCTGACCAGAACTCTTCTTTGTCTTTGGCTTCTTCTTTGGCTGCTGAGCCCCATGATCGTCGAAAAGGTGTCTTACGAGCAGAATCCCTAAAAAGAAAATCATACATAAAACACTGTTTAAATCCCGCGTTGATCTATGACGCGTACAATCAAACGATTTCAAGTGAATAGCATAAAACAGAATAACTCAAGGAAGTTTCCTTAATTGTTTGGAAAAAAGACACAGTTTTACTTTTTCCTGTGTTGTTTCATCCTTGAGATATTTGAATCTGATTAAACAACACAACCAACACACATCAAAACGAAAACGACCAACAGAACGTTGTAAACCAGTCACGTGGAACTTTTAAATTTCAGGACTTCCGCAACGGCTGCAGGTCAGATCGTTTCACGAGTCAGTTTCACGTATGGAATATATTAACTCTTTAAGTGTAATTAATACACATATAGAATAAACGCTATTTTGATAACGCTATTGTGATCACGTTTGTCAAGGAAAAATTAATTCTATTAACCGGAGATTCTAATAACCGAAAATCGGAAATATGCAATAGAAAGCTACGATCAAAAGGCACGCGAAACGAACTGGCTTGTTTAAACCAAAGAAACAAAGCATCTTCTACTTTTTGACCCTTTCCCGCGCGTTCCCATTTTTCGATTCGCTACACCCACTACTGTTTATTTCGCATCGATTTTTCAACAATTTGGATACAGATGATTGAGGAATTCCTAACTTAACCACCGCTTCGTTTTGTGGCAAATCTTTTACATTTAACTTGTCTTAAGTTTCAATGAGCTGCAACTTCTCTTTTACATTTAAACCAACACTTTCTTGTTCGTCGCCATTTTTATACTACCACACGTCTAAACCACAACTGTTTTGCGCCTTGGAAGCCTATTCCTACGCTTTGGTAGGGTTCTCAACACGATATCCCTTCTAATTTACCCAGTCAATTAAAGGAACTGTTTATTCAATTGAACAACCTGCTCATTTAATTGACCAGTGAGTTTAGAAGGGATTTCTCCATAACAGTAGTAGCAGGCTGGAAATGATAGGATTGGTCAAAACGACGTAAAAAGCAATGTCATTGGTCAATACGCCAAGTCCATGTAGCAATCACGACTGTAGTTTCGTTACTGTAATGTGAAGATTCTTTTGAAATTGATTCTAATATCCGAAAGTGCGATTCTAATAACCGATTAAAATGCTGTGAATTTGATCGTTCTGAATAGGTCCTTTAAAATTTGATTCCAAAAAGCGTCTGATTTTAATAACCAGTGATCACAATAAGCGGCATCTACTGCACCTGTATTAAGTTAATAAAATTCAAGTTTACACACATATCGTGTACGTACAGATTTTGGTCATACTTTTCCATGTGTACGATAAGAAAAAATTGAAATTATTACCTTGGACGAGTCAGGCTATTGTACAAACGAGGTGCTTCTGGCGTCTCGGGCGTCACTGGCGCCCCACCACCATTTATTTGCAAAGAAGTAAGCGAAAAACTATTCTTCATGTACGACAAGGCAACATCTATTGGGGGTAAAACAAGCACAAGAGAAAAACATTAGTAAAATAAATACCAAGTTTTCACATAACTATCGACCAACTCCCCCTCCCTTACTCCCCATCCAATAAATCCCTCCTATCCACCCACTGATCAGGGAAGACAGGGCACACCCTCTAATAAATAAGTAAGATAGGAATAAAAAGCTGAAAAATATAAGGAATATAGTCACCATGGGTCATTTTAGCTCCCGGTCGTCTTTCGGAATAGCTCGTTTTCAAGTGCGGTAAGGCCGAGGGGCGTGGCTGATCTCGGACAGGGGTGTTCACTGTCGTCGCCGTTACCGTGTAATCCACGTGGGTCGTTTCACTACTCTTATCATTCTCAATGCCCGTTCCATTCCAGCCCCAATGTCTCGCGGAATTAGACGGACACGGCAAAGGTGAATTTGCTCTCGCGCCCGAAACGGGCGAAACTAGATCTTGCAGTACTTGGAAAGGTTTACGGGTTTCCGCAGCCAAATTCTCCATTTTGTTTCCTGTCCTTGACGCCATTGACGTGCGAGACGGCTCCGGAAAGGGAAACTTAGGACGTCTTCTTCCACGCGATAGGTTGCGAGAATACAACCTGCCGTAGACAAAAACCAACGGAAAGAGTTATACATTTACATATTCCAGTATATTCCATATTTCATTTCAGCTCAAAAGTTCACAACCGGAACTCTTGCGGTTTCCGAGTCTCCCAAACTAGTAACCTAATCCTTACAACCTTCCTAACCTAAATTCCCATACAAACTTGTCTGGAAGAAAAATAAAGAAAAAGAAATAATAATAAGAAGAATAAATAACTACAAAATCCTGAATAAATCAATTGCGTTACAGGAATTTTAACTGTTACTATTTTAGATTAATTTCTATTAGTTTAGTTTTATTATGAAGACGATTTCGAGGGGTTTTTTACCTTGATCTTGAAGCCGGTTTGTAGCTTAAAAAATTCGTAGTGAAGTCATCACGAGGAGCAGGTCTTCGCGCCTAATGAAAAGAACATCCAGTATGAAAACTCACAATTATTAAGACGATGTGAAGTGCAATGATGAAAATCCATCAATGAGACACTTTTTACGGTTAACAGCTCAGCGTTAATTGAAGCATCTAAAAGCAATCGTTTTAGGTGTGAAAACGTAATGACCTAAGGCCATAGTTCCAATATGAAGTGGCTAATAAACCACAAGTTCAAAACCCCATTGCCGAGTTTAAAACATAGTCCAAATTTTAAAATGGGGTTCTTTGTCCCCTATAGGGCGATCCAAAAATTCATCTCTCACTCGAATTACATTAAACGAATTCCCACCCATTGTCAAACTATTTCCGCATCAAAGGACTATTTCCGAACTATTTCCGCGACAAATAACGCTATTTTGTTATCTTTTTCTGAAAAATAGCCCACACTAAAAAACAACACTGTCACACTTCCACGTCTTTCAACAATCAACATTGTAAAACTTCACAGAAACAAAAGGACAGGTTTTAAACAACGAAGTCGAAAAAAACTCTTCCGTGCGTGAAACTTCCGTTTATCGCCCGATGTAAGCAACGCAATCCACTCAATTCAAAGTTTTCCCTGAAAATAAACCCTTGCCACGTGACTACTCCACCTCAAAACGAGAAAAATTTCCCAAATCAGGTCCCAAAGAAACTACTTCCGGCCAAAATTGATAATCTACCTGCACTTTACAGGAGCAACTATTTGGACTCATTCGAAGCTTAACACCGCTTTTCTTCTCTTTCAAACATCCAAGGAATACCACAACTGCAACCCACATTCGCAATACTACTTCGCAACTCCAATTTGGCGTCACTTTTTTAGCCTAGTTTTCACTTTAAACAATGAGATGTAAAAGTAAAGGCGGAATTTCTCCTCCAGTTCCATTCTCTTTCTTATCTGGCCAACACTTGCTTCATTTGGCTTTCTAATCAGAAGACCAAACCCATGTGCTCCTCTAACGTGTCTCCGGCCAACTAATACTACACACCAGACTTACTACTCCCTATACCATGCCTACATCCAAGCTGCAATCGTGTAACCCAGCCCATCAGGACCCAGAGGAAAAAGTAAAGTAAAGACAAAGTTCCTACAGGCGCAAATAAGTACTTCAATATTCCACTGTGATGCCTAAAGGCTTCTCCCTCAATATATGTCATTAGTGGTTGCGAGAGATTAGAACTCAAATTGCTAGGTTGTGTGTGCATATGGCACAGTCACGGAACTTACGTCGATAATTGAGAAAGTCAAACGTTGGCTTGAACGTTGGTGAAAATCCTATGCCATTTTGATCTTACAGATCAGAAGATCAACTTTGGAATCCAATTCGCAGATATAATAGCAGATAAATTACTCAAGGATGGGGATAATGACACGCTAATGGTTTAATGAGGATATGGAATTTCTGAGCGGAAATCAATACGTTTCAGGTTATTACGTGTCACGATATCTGACGTGCGTTTGGAAGGTTACGACGCGTTTTTTGTTTGTTATTTTTTTCCTAAGGAGATTTATGAGTGTTGATGCAGGAATGCGTGAGTCGCGACGTTCGGGCAGTAGACATGGATTTTATAGGGACGTGTAAGCTGATTTAGAGGACTTGGATAGCATAAGAGGGGACTAGGCATTCATGTGGCAAGGGGACATGTGTCCTAAAAATGGCTCGTGAGTGTCTGTACGGCAGCGGGAAATGTTTTTTGAGGGGAACTCGGCGCAAAAACAAGGGTCATTTAGCCTATTCTATGGTTCAATAGTCGTAACAGTCCTTAAACTGCGTTGCTATACCAACCTAATACATAAACGTAATCCATTTCCTCTGTAATTCTCTTGAATATTTTAATATTACTTTGTTCTGCTTATGCTTCCCTAATAATAACGGTGTTACGTATTTGTTATGGGCAAATAAAAAGGACTGGTGAATACAAAACTTGGATCTGACCACACGAGGGCCAAGGCTTCCTAAAAGTGGGCTAGAAGGAGCGTTTTCTTGCGGTTTAAGCTGACTAAACGTCGTGCTTGATGGGTACATACGTCGACGTAAACAGTTCCCGCGAGAAGTTTGTCTTATCGCCCGACAACTACTGAACATTTGAATTTCAAAGCGACTGGGAACATATGGCTAGCAGCCTACATGCTTCTTGTGAGTACAAAAGGGCTAAACGTACACAGTGTGCAAAGCTTCGGCTTCTGTTGTGTTATAGGTTCCCCCTTTAGCTTAGGATTTCAACTGCTTGGCGGAACATTCCTTGCACAGGATATGTCCGGCTTTGACGACCAGCAAATGTGTTTCTGAGAGTGAGGGGAGTAACGTAAGGGTTATGCAAACCAGACGAAAACACTTGACGTTTGCGTGCCTGGTGCAACGAGCAATGAGATAGCTGTCAAGAGAAATTGCTGTAAGAGAAATACAAATCTTGCTAGGCGAAAAAAGGATTCAGATCTTTTTCCCTTAGTTTCATATACTAGTTGTAGTTCCTACGTTATAATTCAAGGCGCACGGTCATTCCAAGGCTATCAAGGTAAGGTACTGGACTTCTGACCTCCACTTATTTAATATTCAAAGCGTGGCTCTTGTCCCTAGAGAACCGTATAAAATTCCAAACGAACTTTCTATCGTACGAACGCGGGTGCCAAAACTGGTAGGCAATAGGGCGTCTTGAGCAACACATGTAATGACTCAAATATACTCAACACTAGATAAATAAACTTGCATTATAGTAAAAGCTAACTAAGTTACCTTTAGGTGTTAGTCACAACCATCGCTGGTGACTTGAAAACCCCTAATTAGGGTTAATTAACACATACTTGGCTCACAACAACCTACACCTCGCTCACGCATATAACTCTCGACAGTATCGCGAATCGCAGTGCTTGGATATCGATTCGTTTACACTTTCCATATCCGGCGGGAGTTACGAACTGACTTCTAGGCCTCGGACTCTTGGCGTTACTTCGCTTGCCTTGAGCTGGTAGCGGTAATCCATTCTAGTTGTAGGATAAAATGTTGCATCGAAAGCTTCTTAATTAGCGGTTACTTTTAACGTTTAAGCACAAGTCAATTTGCTTTTTATTAGAAAGGCTCCACAGCAGAGAAAACCATTTTCCGACAATTGCGGAGCTGGCAAACGGGACAAACATATCTATCTTTTGCCAAATTTAATGGTTACAATACATATTTTGAAAATTACACAGATACCAGAATGTATCAAGAAGCAAGTTCCATCTGCTCCACATTACTAGCTTCGTTTATTTTGTCATCCATACTACTCTGGGAGCTTTCACCGTGGATTTTAAGGCCATTGGACCCACTCTCGTCCCAATCGATCTTGAACCGAGTTACTCTGGGATTCGTGGCTAAAATGTTCCTCACGAGTTTGTCGAAATGAGGGGTGGTAGGTGGGTTTTCTTTGAGTTCCGGATCGGCGTATTCATTATTCACGTAATAACCTACGCGGATAAACTCTTTGCCTCGGTAACTGCAGGTTAGGAGGACGACGGTCACTCCCACGGCGTCCGCTTGGGGGATTTTGGTGGTGTCCGGAGGATCAGCTTGGAAAACGAACATATGTCGCCCTTCAGGCACGGGTCCCACGAAGACAGTGTCTAAAACCTGGTCATACTCTTCACTCTCAGCAGAACCCACATATATGATCTTCCATTCCAAATCTTCCTGGAGGTCTTCAATACACTCAAATGTTATCTCAAATTGGAACGGGTTGGAAAAAGGAGAAGGATTGTCAAGAACTACGACATTTTGCACATGAACTTTCGCCATTTCTCTACTCACGTCCTTTATAGATAACTATAAAAAAGAAAACTCATTATATATCGCTCTCAATAACATTTTAAATAGTACCCTTCGAAAACGATGTTGTTTCCTGGAGAAGGCGAGTTAATTTTATGATTGAGGCAGCCTTAATTATTAAAATGCAAAAACAGCGAAAAGCTATCTGAAGTAGATAAGCTTGTCTAGACCACAGGAACTTGGCTCATCGTCCGTGAAACCCACGATGCAGCATTAAAACTGTGGTACGTAGTCGAAGACTATTGTATTGTCGCTAAACAATAAACAGCGACGTAAAAATGCGCTCGGGAACGTTATTTCGGGCAGATAACCGTTGCGTTTCCAAACCTGGGTTATACAAATAAGTTGCTATAATTTCCTTAATATATATAATATATATTATACAGAAAAATCTACCTTAAATAAAAGGAAGTTGTGTGCTGTCTTTCACGAGGAGACTGAACTTACTTCTTCACATAAACACAAAACAGTTATGGCGTTTTGGCGGGAGCAAATAGACCGGTAATGGCGCTGCTTCGAAGCGGGAAATTCAAATTTTTCCAAGAAACTAATTTAATTTGAAAGCAGAAGACTTTTTGTTAGTGACTAATTTTCTTTTATTAAACCTCGCTCTAGACACCTGAAATACACTTTCCAACTTTATACAACTCATAAGCCGTCTTTTCTGTATGGTTCGGGTCGTATTCCAGACCGATATAGTCTATTTCTAAGCGAAACGGACCATTGATCTTATCCCCAGCCGAAATCCCGAAATTTGAAATTCTGTTTAAAGGTACTGGCTGCTGAATATCTTGAATGCGACCTTTGCTGGACATAAAAAACTTGGAAAAAGGGATCTGCAAAAGATTGATCACAGCTTATATATACACACCGTTTCTTGCCTTATTTTATGCACAAAACTCACCTTCGTTACTTGCCAGTAAGGCCCTCCTCTAGTATGAAGCACGTAACTGAACATATCGTTCCAGGTCGTGTCAAAAAAGCCTGCTGTACCCAAATTAAGCATGTAAGTTCGACCATCTCCCCGCACTCTCATTACTAAATGCGTATATATGCTCCAATCGAGATGCGTTTCTCTTTTAAAGGATTTCTACTCTCGAGAATAAAACAAAAATGTTGATTATGAGCTGTTAAATGTATAAAGAAAACACCATACTCTTGGCTGCACTGATTTCACGTTGCAGTACCCCGCTTTCTTTATTTTGCCATCCTGAGGAAGTTCGGTACTTAAATGACCTGAAAAGAGACCTCGCCCAGAGGGGCTCAAGTTGAAACTGCATTCACTGTAGCCTTGATTATGATCTTTATCGCTGGTAGTGACCCAGTGATTAAAGTTGGTGTTTTTGTCGAGTTTCCAGGCGATATCTAGCTCCCCGGGAGGTACAATCAAGAGAGGATCGCAGGTAAACTTTTCGACGACTTCAGATTTCCATATTTTAATTTCTTCGCGTAACTCTTTTAAGCCTTGAATAACTAACTGCTTTGCAGGAACATTAAGAGGCTTGCCGTAACCACTTTTTCTGTCTTTTTCATGAAACATGCCATGTTCGACCGATGTTGAATGGATGAGGGATTTGGAGCACCCAAGTCTAAAAATAAGTCAGTAGTCAGAAATACAAACTCTTGGGTAACAAATCAATTTAGTTACTGTGTGCTACAGTAGACATTTCTACTCTCCGCAAAAATATTCCGCGAAACTTGAACCCACATTTTATTACATAAAAAATAGGGCTTTTAACTGATATACTTTATACTTTTCTAGCTTTGTTTATGTTTTCATAGCGGTGGCGCTGACTACGGAATACGTCTAGAGCGTCCTTTTCCGAATTATCCTCGTTTTTTGGGTTTTAGTGTCAAATATCTCAATCATCACAATGGCGTAAGTAATGCTTTCAGTTTAAAACAATAATACATAGTCTTAGGTTTCTTTCCAAAAGCATTATGGTCATATATAGGTGACATTAACTATGTACCGTACATTTTTAGGGCACCGGCTGCCACCAAACCCAAGTCTGAGATGACCCCAGAGGAATTAGCGAAAAGGGAAGAAGAAGAATTTAATACAGGACCATTGTCAGTTCTTACTCAGTCTGTTAAGAACAATACACAGGTATAACTAATTTCTGAGTAGTGCCTGAAGTACTTCTTTATTAAAATTTCCGCTTTTACAGGTGTTAATTAATTGCAGAAATAATAAAAAACTATTGGGAAGAGTGAAAGCCTTTGATCGACATTGTAATATGGTGTTGGAAAACGTTAAGGAGATGTGGACTGAGTTACCCAGAACGGGCAAAGGAAAAAAAAGGGTAATTAACCATAAGATTCAATGAAGATTTTAAATGTATGTGATTTTTTCTTGCAGGCAAAGCCCGTAAACAAAGATCGCTTTATTTCCAAGATGTTTCTACGAGGCGACTCAGTAATTCTTGTATTGAGAAATCCTTTGGCCACAGCTGCAGGAAAATAACTCCCTTCTTCCTGCCATTAAAATTCGTTTCATATTATGTCATTTTGTAAGTGTATTCCGGCGCCATGAAGAGTACATGTTTTGCCATGAGAAATTCCTCAACAGAGGCAAACTTTTAATCACGTTCTGCAATGCTTGTCAACTGCTTGTCAATCTCTGCCTCAGTTAATACCCTGAAGTTAGGATTATCTTTTGAAACTACCCCTACTTCAATTTCGGAAGGTTTGAAGTCAGCGGAAAGTACAGACGACAAGGCAGTAATGGCCAACTACGAGAAAATCATTTTTATATAGAAAAAAACGAGAAAATAACACATACTTGAATCGTTTCTTCGTCGTTATAATTGTTCTTCTTTTTAAACTTCTTCTCGAGATAACTAAAAGCTTCCGTTTGCTTCACGCCCACGGCAGTAGCTTTGTAACCCGAGTAATAGCCAGCTGGATCAGCTTTATAGACACACGGTCCGAGCTCGTCGTCGTACGCAATCAAAACCATACCTTCACATATTTTTTTTAAAAAAAACCTTTCAACAATTTTTTTTAATTACTGCATCCTAACGGACGCATTTCAGCGTTTTGAGTATAGACTTGGGAGATGTCGGCGATTCGGCGACAAAGCACGTCTATGGGAATGTCATAACCGAACTTGTACTTCCAATTTGCTGCTTCATAACGAGCTCTTTGCACCTGAGACCGGCTATCAGCTAAACAGACATTTAAATTAAAACAACAGTCAGAAAAAAAAATCTTCATTTGTAGTTTACCAATCATGCCAGTCATAACGCAGCCTATCTTTTCGGTAATCTTAAACAAGTGTGTAACGGACGATGGATCTAACAGCTTATCCTAAGGGAAGGCAATTTCGAATTAGGACTTCGGCAAAATGAGATAATTAAGCCAACTACTTACTGGAACCTTTTTCTGGGTTACAACGACAGCGGTATCGACACCTTTCAACGCCACGGAGCTAAGGCCACCTTGATTAATAGCTTTGAAGGCATACTCTGTGAGAAAGTACAAGTAAAATTTAGTTTCAGAAATATTGTAAGGTAATAGGCTGCACTTTATCCTGAAAGTCAGGCAATGTAACGAAAAATGGTCATGAAACTGTAATGCTTTCCAAAAATAGCCAAAAATTTACAGGATTTAATAGAGCGATGACTTATAAGTACTTACCGACTTGATAAAGCCTGCCTTCGGGTGAAAAAATAGTAATATGACGATCAAAACCTGCACTGCTTCCCCGCGACATGACTTCACACAAATCCTAACCTCGAACAATAGCAAAACATCCCCACGAAGTGCCATTAAGCGTTCGTAGGTGGCGTTCGGGTTGCGAATAGAAGGAAAATCGAGAAAACCAATACTATAGCCAGCAAGTTTGTAAATCGGATTGAGCAGGTTTTTCCCAGGTAAATAGTTTTTCTAAATTAAAAGGTCACTGGGTAAATATGGTATCAGTGTTTGAAAGACGTTTGCCAAGTTTGTCGCATTTCGCTTTGATACAGCTGTTGTTTAAGTTTTAGATGATGTTTTAACACTTTTTAGATGTTGAGTTGCTGCATTTTTGCCCTCTGAAATAGGAAATGACCCAAAATGCTTCGTCCAATTGGTTTGTTTTGCACTATAGGATTTGGAGCCGTAAGTTACCTGGCTATTAGTCGTTTTGCGGGGAGAACTATGGCCTGGCGTTCACATGGGAACGATAATGACGAATTGATTCGCAACTTGAAAGGTAATTTCGATATAATAACAGTAATACAGGAAATTATATCTTATGTATTAGGGAATGGAATTATCACTAAAAAAGAAGTGGAAGAGGCCATGAGAGCTGTCGATAGACGTCAGTATTGCCCCCATAATCCTTACATGGATGCCCCTCAGGGAATCGGATATGGAGTAACCATCAGTGCCCCTCATATGGTACATATTCCTCATTCTAGCTGTTTCCATTTTGTGTGTAAGATTTTAATCCAGTATTTATTCCTATTCCAAGCATGCCTATGCCTTGGAAATCCTAAGTGAGCAGCTAAAAAATGGAACGCGAGCTTTAGACGTTGGGTCCGGTAGTGGTTACTTGACCGTCTGCATGGCGTTAATGGTATCGAAACTCGAATTTTGACAGTTTCTTGCACAGTTCAGCTTAGATGGGCGATAAAGGCATGGCAGTGGGCATAGATCACATCCCCGAGCTCGTTAGTCTTTCCCTTTCCAACGTCGAGAAGCACCGACCCGATTTATTAGCTTCCAAACGTGTTCGTCTTGTGGGTAAGACAAATTTCCTACCTAAAAGAGCACGCAATTCCAACTTATACTTATTCTAGTTGGTGACGGTCGTAAAGGGTATCATGAAGAAGGTCCTTATGATGCTATTCACGTAGGAGCAGCTGCCCCAGAATTACCTCAAGATGTATAAGTCTTTTAACATTTTAATCCAATAATCGTATTTTTTATTTTAGCTAATTAGTCAGCTAAAGCCAGGAGGTCGTTTGGTAATTCCTGTGGGACCTGAAGGCGGAAACCAATACTTGGAACGAATTGATAAGCTGGATAATGGAGAATTTAGCCGAACTCCCCTAATGGGTGTGATGTTCGTGCCTTTGACTGATAAAGACGCACAATGGCCCTCTTCAAGGTAATATTTTTTAAATAGAGCAGTTTTCCCGTCGACGTTACTTTCTTCTGCTTAAAAAGTAAAGCATGCATTATTTGGTGCAAACGTAAAGAAAAACATTAAACGTGTTAGGCCGCGACGGTTAGCCAGCCGTTTGTTTGCGTTATGGAAGTACCGTGTGGCACAACGCAAAGGAAATGAGCATTAAATGCTTCAAAAAAGTTAAAATGGAAATAATTTGAGTTAAGTGGCTAAATATAGATAATTTTCTCGTTTCCAGGTCTGATCTGTGACTCTGATGCCCCAGTTTGTTGCTTTATTCAGAGCGGAATTGATTGATAAAAGTGTATCCCCCAGTTCTACTCTACTAAATACATTTTCGTTGTTTTGAACTGCAAACGTTAACTTTTGTGCGAACTTCTTGGAACTGGATGTCAGAAAACTAGAACGTTCCGAAAACGTTTTCTGGTATACTAACAGAGTGTAGGGACTCGTAGTGTCGATCGTGAATTCCGCGAGAAAAGTGGTTGTTTGAAGAAGGTCAAAAACAGTTAGCTTTTCAATATTAGGAGCCAAAATCGACAATGGCTTGGAGGTCGCATGGAAGACATAATGACGAATTGGTAGATCATCTAAGAAGTAAGCTTTGAGTTTAAGTTTTCCCGCCATAACATATTTTTGCTTAGGAAATGGTATGATCGTGAGTCGTGAGGTTGAAGATGCTATGAGAGCTACAGATAGGGGATATTATTGCCCACGCCATCCGTATATGGATTCGCCGCAATCCATTGACTGGGGGGTGACAATTAGTGCACCGCATATGGTGATTCCTTGAGGACTTTAGTTAGTTCAGAAATATTTAAATTTATAATTTATTAAATTCTATGGTAGCATGCCAGTATGTTAGAAGTTCTAAAAGACAGTCTAGTGAATGGAACGAAAGCTTTGGATGTTGGATCTGGTTCGGGTTACCTTACTGTCTGCATGGCTTTGATGGTAACGGAAATTAATTCATGCAAATGAGCTGTTGCTATATATACCTTATTTATTCTAGATGGGAGAAGGTCGAGGAAGGGCTGTGGGAATTGATCACATTCCCGAGCTAGTTGAGCAGTCTGTGAAGAATGTTCGACGCCATAGGCCTGATTTGCTGGATTCCGGACGAGTAAAGTTAGTTGGTAAGAATGCCCCGTTGCTTTTTAATTTCGAAGTCGTAATGTTTATTGTTTTAGTGGGCGATGGGAGGAAAGGCTATGCGGAAGATGGTCCTTATGATGCGATTCACGTTGGAGCTGCTGCTCGTAATGTCCCTCATCAAGTAAATCGACCTTGGTTTAGTTTAAAGATTTTTAATAACTGTTTATTTTTTATTTAGTTGGTGGAACAGCTGAAACCTGGAGGTTGTATGGTCATTCCAGTGGAAAGCGAAGGCTTTAATCAAACATTGGAGAAAATCGAGAAAGATAAGAACGGGAAAGTAACTCGGAGTTCCTTGATGGGGGTAATGTTCGTCCCGTTGACCGACAAGGAGTCACAAGTTCCCCAGCATACCTTGCCCGAGTAATTCGTTATATCGTTAATTCGTATATCGTTAATGAATATAGGTATTATTGTTATGTTTAATTTTCTTGTTTTTCAGATACTTTATGCGACGTTTCGATTAACAAGCGTCCACATTCTTCGTTGAGATTTTGCCCTTTTTTGTTACTGAAGGTTATTATATTTCGGATTGTCGTTTTAAGTTTGGAACCTTCGGTTCCACGAGTTTAATAAAGCCATGGCAAGAAGACCGAGTTTTATTTTGTCGGTTTCCTAGCGAGCACTTCTCTCTTTTGCAATTCTGTGGTATTCTTTTTAAGGGACCGAAGTATTTGTTACGGTTAGACTATTTTCTTTCCGATTTATTTTGTGCTTTGCTTTTTTAACGAAATGGGTCTTTATGAGAGCAACCCGCTTTCCTTGCAGGCTGGTAGGAACAATAAGCGAAAGCCTACGTCGTTTCAATTTAAGAAAATAAAAAACGTAAAAGAAATTAAAATGTAAAAAAAATTAAATTAAAAAAAAACTCATTTAAAAAAATATTCGCCCTTGTCTTCCTGCCTGAAAAATGTCTTACAATTGTGATAGAAAAAAACCCGTTAGATTTTGAACCGCATTCTTATTCCCTATCTTGCGTATTGACTGGGTGATGCCAGGGCCATATTTCCCATAAGGCCAACCTAGGCCATGGCCTAGGGCACAGCGGTCAAGGGGAGGGGGTTGCAGAAAGTGAAGAAATAGCCATATAAATTCTACATCAACTTTTCTAAGGGAGGGGGGAAGCAGAATTGTGCTTTGGCCTATGGCGCAGAACTGCATAAGCTCGGCCCTGTTGGTTACTGCTGCAAAAGTTCCCTGAGCCAGTTTTTGAATAACGTCCGAACTTCAGCCCGCCTTGAGTTCTCGTTCCGGTTTCGGTTCGAGTTAAGACTGAGTGACCGACTTTCAACTGTTTACTTCGGATACGGATAGTCTTGAATTGTTTGGCTTCGTTGGGTTTTCATCATTCTTGTTTAGTACAATTATCCACTGTTTATCAAAGTGCTAATTAAAACCTGTTTTTAGTTAAAGTTACAGTGTGTTGCATGCAAATTGGCTTTTAGCACGAGTGAAGTCGGTACCTGGCCGCGGTCACGTAAGCCGTACAACGGTTTTCGCGATTTCGCAAGTCCGGATGAAATTGCACGTAGTGCAATCCGCTAATGCCAAGTGACGACATGCAGGCTTTTCGGGAAGTATTTAAAAGTTCCAAGTACGTGGTATTTTTGACGGGAGCAGGCGTCTCGGCGGAATCCGGTGTACCAACATTCCGTGGTTCCGGGGGTTTATGGAGGGCATACTCCGCTCCTGATTTAGCAACGCCTACTGCGTTTTGGAGGAATCCTTCTCTAGTCTGGGAGTTCTACCATTATCGCCGAGAATTAGTAGTTGCAAAGCAGCCCAATAACGTAACTATTATTCATGTTATATTCAAACACTTTCTTCGATGAGGTAACGCTGTACTTCTTTTTAGGCCCATAAAGCTATCGCGGAATGTGAGAAACGCTTAGTTGCAGAAGGGCGCAAAGTCGTAGTCATTACACAGAACGTAGATGAACTCCACAAGCGCGCCGGATCTCAGAACGTTTTGCAGCTCCACGGAAGCCTTTTCGAAACCAAATGTACGCAATGTGAACGCGTGGAGCGCAACTATGACAGTCCAATCTGCCCAGCCTTACAGGGACTTGGGTACAATTTCACTTACATAATTTACTTACGATGGTCAACGCGTTTCATCCTGTTATTATGAGTAAAACCGATTGGTTTCCTTTCTAGGGCGCCGGATCCAAGCGCTCCTGATGCCAAGGTTCCCGAAGAATTATTGCCACACTGCAAAAACCCTGAATGCAATGGTCTCCTCCGGCCTAATGTCGTTTGGTTTGGAGAAAGTCTCGATGAAAATGTTTTAATCAAAGCAGGTAAATTTATGATTATCTGTAGGATTCTCATAGTTTTTCTAATGGGTGTGACTTTCTAGTGAAAGCCTTGAACCGATGTGATTTGTGCTTCGTGGTGGGCACTTCTTCTGTAGTTTACCCTGCCGCAATGTTTGCCCCTCAAGCAGCTGCTCGCGGCGTCCCTGTCGCCGAATTTAACCTGGAGGAGACGCCTGCCACTTCAGATTTCAAGTAAATGAGCGATCGAATGCAACACAACTCTTGTCACGTTTCAATAACATGTAGGTTTCATTTTCGTGGTCCGTGTGGTACAACTTTGCCTCCTCTCATTGCTCGCTAAAATAGCAATACTCACCATGATCTTTCCAGGTTAGCGACGCTACCTGTCTACAAAAGCAAATAACGAACACCGCAATGTAAAAAAGGTGGTATTTTCCCCTCCCCAAATGTGTGGCACGGCTTAAGGTTTACGTCATGCTGCAATAAAAAGTTACGTTATTACGTACAAATTAAATAAAAATTAAAAACTGAATTTACCTCTCAATAAGCGTGTTCCTCATTTGAGTAGCAATGTTGGAAGGCTGAGCTTCGTTTAACTTGAAAACGCTTTCCACCACAGATATCTCAGGGGCTGTGGTATCGAATCCACAGAAAGCTGCCCAATCATTGACGACTAAACCAGCTGCGATCACATCTGATCCCCGGTTTACTGTTCCGGCCTATAAAATTCAACCATTTTATTATGCAGAAGTAGTTATTAGGGTAGAACGTACCACTAACGGGACTTGGAGTAAGGAGGACAGTTCGTCTTGTTCAGCTATCGTAGTTTTGGGGTGGACCAAACCTCCTTGATTACTGAAAGCGCAATAAGAGCCCACCAAGACCGAATCAGCGATTGTGTGCCTGAAGACTTCCACTTTCAGCACGTCAGATAGAAGTTCTTCCGTTTCCTGAATAAAAAGACAATTTAAAAATAACCTCAATGGCCACTTTACAGTTTAAACGGTATTTTACCCTGTCAAGATCAGGGTGAACCAACGCCACATAATCATTGCAGGCAATCACGTTGCCCAAAGCTGACAGACGCTCTTCCACGCGTTGGATTTTGACTGAATCTGGCAAAGAATTGCGTATATGTTGAAGTTCTTGATCAGTAGTGTGATTCGGCACCAAAAGCCCATGGCGATTTCCTACTGTTAAACGTCCCAAGATGCGACAACCACCAATTTGTGTATGGATGACGGGAATTGTCTCGGCCAATTCACTCTCGAATATGCTAAAATGGGGAATACAGTAAAATTACTCATTTATCTTAGAAAAAAATATTTAATGTAGCAACTAGCTAGACATTCATCAGCAAAAAGTTACAGCGAATTAAAGTTCAAAGAAAATCTTAAGATTATATTAAATTTAAGACATTATTATATTTAAGATCCAACATTATTTTATTTATTATTATATTTAAATCTAAGACATTATTACATGATTATATTTAAGACATTATAAATCCAGTGAAGACATTATGTACAGAAACGGCAACGAGCATTTGCTCACGCCTGAGCTTTCAATAAAAAAAAAAAAATAAAAAAAAATCTTAAGATTTAATTTACACGAAGACTAACTTTAAACTTAATCTAACGACGTTTGATTAAGTTTTAAGTTAGTTTTCGTGTAAATTAAAACGTAACTTAAAACTTAACCTAACGTCGTTAGATTAAGTTTTAAGTTAGTCTTCGTGTAAATTAAATCTTAAGATTTTCTTTTATTTTAACTTTAATTTTCCGTAACTTAAAACTTAATCTAACGATGTTAGATTAAGTTAAAACTTAATCTAACGATGTTAGATTAAGTTTTAAGTTAGTCTTCGTGTAAATTTTATCTTTAATTTTAATTAACTTTTCGGACTATCCACTTATCTACGTTAGTAAGGTAGATTAGTGGATAGTCCGAAAAGTTCTTGCTGTTACCTGTAGAAATTTTCTGAACCTCCAACGGCAACCAAGCAATATGCATTGGTTAACTTGGCAAAGACACCAATCTCATTGTTATTCTCAAATTGCAAACGAACTGCCATTGCTATAAAATTTGATTGAACGAAAATGTAGATAGATTTAGCCGCTGATTTCACCACCACAACACGTGTAGACGCAACTTGCGGCCAATTGTGTCGCAAAACGGCAACTTCCAGTGTAGTATGTTCTAATTCTGAGTAGGTGGCGCTAGCTTACGTCCAAAACCGCTATTGCAGTCTCAACTTGGCTTACTCTTCCTAACTCAAATCCTCGATTTCAACCCGCAGTCCGCAGTTTTAGCATTAAGGGTTTCGTGATGGTGGTAGAATGTTTGTTGTGTTCTTTCCGTAGACTGCTATTTTCGGATTAATTGTGCTTTCGGACAGTAAACTTATCTATTGCTCTAAGTAAGTATTTTATTGTATTAATTCTAGTATTAATTGTTAACCATGTCTAACTTACTTCTTTCCTCCATGATCTGCGTTGTATTCACCTGTATGTTTCATTACACCTGATCAAATAAAATAAATTATGAGAGTCTCATTGAGACAACCACTTTTTGTTATAGTAGATATATTGAAGCATTGAAACATAAAGGCTGAATTAGTATGCGTAGTGAAAGTTCGCAATTCTAGCCAAAACTTGCCTTCTATTATCAGGGAAGGTACCATACTACCTTACTTAATAACAGTAAAATGCCATCAGTTTTTTCGCCGTTAAATATTTATTTAGCAGGTTGCCACCCATAAAATATTTAATGATAATGTAAGAAGCTATAAAGGTTTTTGCTATTTGTAATAAAACAGTGCAAAAACGGCTTTCAAGAGTTCGACTGCGGTTTCGTTCCAACTAAAAAAAAATAGCTTCCCAGGCTTTTTAGTTCCAAGTTTTTAGCTTGTTCATCATTCAGTAACCATATGCCTGACCCTCACCTGTCCCTCCCTGGCCCTTTTCCCCTTTCTTCTCCCGTATCTCAATACCCAAAGGGCCAAAAGTTTCTAACTCGCCAAGCTTACATGGATCGTGATTAGACTCACGGACGTCCTGCCTCCTTCTGCATAGACTCGTTTGTTATGCCATTTCGTTTGCCGCACTGACCAAACAAAAGCAGCAAAAACCAGGATGTGCCCAAAACTCGTGCCAATTTGCTAAACTTGGGTGACTTTTCCAACCAGTCAACAGAAACACAACTTTCTGTTTTACCATTGACACAAATGGGGAAGTAATCCAAGTAGGGATGCTGACTAATATGACCGCCAGGCTTTTTAGCGCTTTCTGCAAAACATTTAGGGGTAAACTCGCCCTCCCCCGCTCCCTTTCACCAAACTATTTGGCTACGTAACACGAAACAGGAACAAAACGACCTTTCCTATTACGTCAGTTGTCACGCTTCAAGTCCCAAGTCCGTTCACACGCCAATGTTGGGCTCAGCTGCCCATTCGTAACCGTTATCCAAATATTGTTATTGCTCATTAAAATTCGACCGTAACAAAAAGTTAGAGAATTTAGTCGCCTAGAGTGTGAATTTGCCATTTTAAACAGATTTTTTTTCCGTTTTGGTAGTTAGCGTTGCTTAATGAGCTGAAGCAAAAAGGGGACGGGAAAACAGGAACTCGTTTCTAGATAAGGTTTCAAATTTTAGACCAACCTTTCGGTTTCACCCTCTTTCGGTTGCACCCCTTGAACGTTATTTAAAAATATACATGTTAAAGTGTTTCGTGTTACAATGCTCAAGGCAAGACGTTTTTAAGGAGCGGGAGAGTCTTAAGGTGAATCATGATCCAAGGTAAAAAACCGGTGAGTCCTGCTCCGTGAGTTGCTTGTCATGGTCACAATATTCGAAAATTCTTGCATTGGTTACATTTCCCGTTCTCGACGAAAAAGGCCCCAATGTTTGAGTTACTGTTAATTTGTTCAGTTGATTCAAGTGATTCGCTTTGCAAAATGTGTTGGGAATTTTCCTTAATTTTGTGGTCGGAAAGAACTAAAGCGTAATGGAATTGTTGGAATGTGTGCTGACGTTGGGTAATAAGGACGTATTTTGTTACATTTCTTCTTTATTTTTAGAATGACTGGTTGGCAGCAGTAGTCATAGCCATGGACACCGAAGCAGAAAACCACAGAAGTTCATCAAACGTAACAAACGGGCCAGGGTCCTGTATTTCGCCTAATAAACATGACACTTCACTTTCATGGACGGCCAGAGATGCTCATCACCCGAATTCGGTAAAAAAAAAAAAAAAAAAAGAAATATAAAAAATCCTTGAAATTAAGGAATTCCTGAAGGATTTTTGTAGGGTTTGTGGTTTTGATTTTTTTAAATAAGGCTTTTTCCTTAATTTAATTTTTTTTATTTTATCCTTGCTCTTTGGAAGGTTTCTGGCGGCTGTACTTGTCACCCGACGGATACGCACACGCTACAGCCTAATTGTTGCTGCCCAACTTCTATGACGGTAGAATCGATGGATTCGCCGCTTCGCCACAATTCAGCCAATACAACGCACACGAGCGCCTATTTCACTCCCCCTAGCCATCTTAAAGACTTGCAGCATGAAACAGACAGCTTGGATTATATCGGTCCCACGACGTCCACGCCACAAAACGCTTTCTCGCCCAATGTTTCTTCATCCGCCCCTCCTCCTTTAGTTCCGTCCCCGTCGTCTATTGCTAGTACTAAGGCCTTAAACCCTAAACAGCCGGATTGCATTTCGCCTATTGTCGCTGAGCAAAGTTCGCCTTCCCCAGTGAAGTCCTCCCCAGATTTACCGACCGAGAAAAGCTATCAATTGATGGGCAGTATGAGCAATGCCAGTATGCAATCCAGCTTTTCCGATGACTCTTTAGTTATGGCGTCGCAAAGACCCAAGCTAAACGATGGACGCTGCGGGGGGCAACCTCCTAGTACAGTATATAACCAGAATAGAATTATGTCAGGTAATGTTTATCGTTTTTTCGAGAAAAAAGATTTTCTTTTTTATTTATTTTCGTTTTTTTATATCTATATTTTGGTTTTATTTCTATTTTGTATGTATGGCACACAGGTCCTGGAGGATACGGGATGCAATACGCAGTGCGACCAGTGAATATGAACGTGAATATGATGTGCAATCCGTACAGTGCTGGAGGGGGAGGAGCCATGTATATGGCAGGCCCGCCTTTGAGTGTAGTATCGCCCATGACGACGCCGACGAGTTTGGCTCCACCTAATTTGAACCACGTTCACCATAGCCATGGCCCAAGTTGTTGTAGTCATTGTGGAACTGCCACCACACCAGCAGAAATTCCGTCCTTAGGCTTGGTCAACGCCAGGTGGCCACCATCCTACGAAGTCATGCCTTTGACTAGCCTTACAAATTCCATGACAGGTAAGCTTTCAATTTCGTACTTAATTTTCAGTATTAAATTATTTATTATATTATATTAAGTTTATTTATATTAAATTATTTATAGTATTTTAAATTATTTGTATTATTTTACTGTGTTATTTGTATTAAATTAAGTAAAATTACGAAAATTTAATCTCGGGTAATTGTTAATTGGATAAAGTAATCGTTATTCGGTCAATCATCAGAAAAAAGGCGTGCAACAATCATACTTATGGGATTCTAGTAACATTGTGATTACAAAAATGTTCGCTGCTACTGTAGTACCGTATGGCGTATAATAAATAAGATATTTTTTAGAACCAATTGCTATCCCTCAGAAACCAATGGAGAAATCGGGATTGTGAGTTTTAAGGCTGCCGTATACCTTAGCTTATTGATGCATAACAGTCACAGATGGCACTGGTGTTTGTTATTGTTTTGTCGAAGCATTGTGTAAGAAAGTTAAAAAAAGAAAAAGTAATAGATTAGAAATTGCCGGCAAAGCTTCTACGCTTGTTTTGATTCTGAAAAGTACAACTTTGTACCACAATTTGCTGTAGCAGCACAATATCCCAAATCAGGTCGTCGAACTTTAGTGACAAGATTTCTCAAAAACGGCTCGTCAGATTTGAAAGCAATCTTAAACAGAAGTTTTCTTTTGTTAGCAGCTAGGGCATAATCAAAGGACAGATTTTTAGGCAACGTATTTCTCATGGTTGCAAACTTCCTTTGCATATCGCTAATTTATTACTCAAAGGAAAAAATTGCTTTGGCTGTGCACTACCTGTTAGAAAGCTCAAGATTACTGTCAAATAATTTGTACATTCAGTGCATGGTTTTCTCAAAGTTGTTCCGAAATTCCTCGTGTAAACCGCCTATACCGAGCTAAGGTATAGGGAGCCTTAAGTAGCCTGAATTTCCGGTCAAAATTGGGGTAAATAATTTAGAGTTGAAGGCAAGATGTACTTTGTGTGCACTGCGAAAGTTTCTTAGTGATTTTGCAATTAAATATTATGGTACCTTTTATGCCATTAAAGTGTTGTAAAATTACAATACAAATTCTAATATTATAATATAAGTACAGAATTTTAGCCATTTTTCTACAGAAATTTCAGATTTACAATTGAAATATTTATTGGAGTTATACTTACCAAATTGTACAAGAGATTTCAGCAAGCTTGTTTTAAAATTATAGGCATTTTGCAGTACACATGTTGCAATTGCTTTAGTCTAACTTATTAGGAAAAACTATAGTTACGTGATATGTATTTAAAGTATTTCTAAGCTTTGCGTTTTCACGCTGCAGGAAGTCTTGTCTTACGGGTTGTAGTGATATAAAACACCATAAGCTTTCTAAGCACTGTAGTAGGTTTCCCATCCTTTAGTAGAATTTCAGTACTAGATCCTGCGTAATGATAAACTTTTTCTCAGTATGCGTGATAGCGAGACGAATTGAAATTTTTTTGAAAGAGTTGTGTTCATTACCAAGAGAGCCGTTATCAAGCTATTAAAATAATAAAACAAAGCTGTACTAGAAAACTAAGGACCCGTTGCACAATTAAACACATGTGCATTATGCAGATAGGAGATTGAATTCAAGACAAAATGTTAAAAAAAAACAGATACGAAGAAGCAAAGCCTTGTCTGAAAGTTCGTTCGTTATTCCAAGTTTCCGATAAAGCAAATCAGTGATTATTAAAAATTAAACTTCAACGTAAGGCTTGGAAATCAAAACCTTCCAAACAAATCTTAAATAAACCTCGTAGAATACCAAACAAACTACTGCGTATAGGTAGAAATTTGCGTGTTGCTGAACGGCAGATTAGTTTTTAACAACAGTGTGGGCATAGGACGTTGATCCTAAGCATCAACTTTGGCATTATACATGTTTTAGGAAAAAAGAACAAGAATTGGGAAGATCAATGGAACGTTGGGAGGGCTATGTCATGGTTGGGATTGCCAAGTGAGGCATTAATGAAAGGGCTTTCTTTGGGAGAAAGCAGTGCATGTCATTGGGTAACTACTTTTGGAAACGAGGACCAAAATGAGTGAAAAGGAGGCCAAACCTCAAACATCATCCCTACAAGCTCTAGCACAAACCGCATTTAATTATCACGTCCAATGTCCACTCTGCTGCCTCGACTTTTATATCATCGCCAACAATGAACCATTTCCTGTCCCCCTTTTTTGTGAAATAATTCCATGGATTCCCCACAGCACGCTGTATCGCTTTCTATGCATTTTTAGGGTAAATAGGGCTAATCTTTTACCTGGTAACGAATAGGGCAATTTTCTCTCTTGCATGCAAAATGAGTTTACAGGCTTCCCTTTCATACACGACGGCTCGGTTTCGGCGCACCTGATGGTTCATTCACACTTGGAAAGCTTGTCGGAATGGGCGAAGGTTGAATACCTCAAGTTGGAGCTGTAAAAGCAGCAGTTTGCCTTGGCTCGTCCGCCAGTGCAGATACGCAGGGCCTTTTTAACATATTAATAAATTCGAATAGTTCTGGGAGTGGCAGTGCTACGCCGCCCAACTTCATTAATTAAGCTTAGTGTTGGTGTGTGGTATGCTCGAAACGAACTTTTCCAAGAAGATTTGTGTACTTTGTTCCATCTAAAACGCGCGCTCGTTTAAGGATTTTGTGTACTGAGGTATTGATTCACTTGTTTTAATCTGTACATAGTTGTGGAGAGTTTTGAGAGGCTGGGTTTATGTACAAGTTTTTAGAAGTTTATGGTTACTAAAGTGCTGTGGTAGGAACCCAAGCGACTTGCAAAAAACATTTGGCTCGATCAATACCCCCGTTAGCAAAGCAAACAAGCTCGCTTACGAACTTTGGACTTTCAAACATAATTTCTCGCGTCAAAGATGGGAAAAGCAAAGCATTGTTATCAACATTTGAGTAGGTTTTGTCAAGGCACATCAAAGGGAACTTATTTCTTTTCTTGAAACACGTGATGTTTACACAGCTTTAACTTCTAACGACAGTGAGTCTCAACTAGGGAAATTCGTTGTTGCTAAATTCGTTGTTTCGAAATTCGTTGTTACTACGGATTAGAGCTTATCTGGTTCGGGACTCTTTATCAGCTGAGGCTCACCTCACGAAAACATTGTGTAGAAATTCATTGTTGTTAAAGCTTAGTGTTCCTAGAATTCGAGTATCAACTTTATGTGTGTTGTCTTGTTGTCTTTCGATGGGAATTCTTCTCTAGAACGTCGTTGAAAACAGTTATTAGCTTTCGGAGGTTGGAGTTAAATTTTTGTTTTTGGTCTCGGTTTTAAACTTGGATGTCTGCGAGGATGTCTGTTCTTTTAGAATAGGTAGAACTTTTTTGTTGCTATGAGGTTTCTTTTTCTTTTGTCCTTTTCTTGTTTTGTGGATGTCGTTAGCAGACCTTAGTGAGTGAGACGCAAGAAGGAAAGAAAGTCTCGGAAGCATCAAAATTGTACTCTTTAAGAGAAAGACTACAATTAGATCCAGCAAGGTTTTCAGTTTGGAATACAGGTTTAATTTGTATCTTTGGCAAGTGATCTTTGCTTGTTTGGAAAAACAAACAAAGGTTTAGTGGGCCTAAGATATCGATATTTACCTTCGTTGCTTGTACCCCGTGACGTTTCCTTCAAGGTTTCCAAGGTGAACCAGGTATTCAAGTGTCGCGTTTTACTTTTTCCCGAGACTTTGGTTCCGTGCCCTTGAATGGTTTGAAGCCAGTTTTGTTTTAAAAAGAGCGTTTGCAAAGTTTGCTTGGCTCGTTCGTCGCTATCCGGATTGAAGAAATTCATCCCAGGGGCATAGAAAATGTATAAAATGCGTTTTCATTATTTCCTTATTTTGTTCTATCAGTAAGTCTGCATTGAATGTTGTTCGCAGTTTGGCAGGATTCATGAGGCGAGTCTAAAGTAGCTGAGTAATCCGTCCCATGATGTCAGACAAGCACATGGATGTTGCCAGGTTTAATTCCTGGACAAAATGCTTCACCAGCTTCTATAAAAGGAGACTTGGCTCACATTTGCCAAGTCCCTCGCTCATGAAAATGTCCTTCAGTTTCGTAGATTCTTACATCCTTATCACAGATACAGCTGTGTCTTGAACTTAGCTAACAGCACGCATCCCATATGGAAATACAATGCATTTTTCTTTAATTCATGCGTTATGGAATTCATTAGCTGGAGGTTGCAGTTCTTAGCAGGAATAAAACATTCCAGTGTAAAAAGAAAAAATTCTTGTTGTTTACGTTTCGTGTTTTGGCTTCGTGATAGTTTATGTGCAGTATTGTGTCTGTTTCATTTTTCCCAAACTTTTTTTGTTTCTTTACAAATTTCTCTTGTTCAGATTAGAGCCACGGGCTTTGCACGTTAAGCAAAAGTGTCTGTTGCTTCTTTATTTTAACAGTGGGAACTTTGTCTCACTTCCTTTCGTAAGTAGAAAAGTAGGATGCAATAGCTTCATTTGCCTCTGGTAGCAAGCGTTGGAGTTGTTGAAGGTATTGGTTGGCACCAACATAGTCACCAGCAAACGGAAACGAGATTAGGGAAAACTTCATTGTGTAGGGGAGACCATAGGCATAAATTAAAATGTAAAAGTGCGGGAAGACTGAAAAACGGTTTAGGTTTGGTGGTTCTGGGTTTAGGTTTAGACTGCCTTTTGTAACGTTCTACTTCCGCACTGTCTATGCCTTTCTTTTTTTGCTATTGATTGGTACAATGGTATCGTGACGCAGTTCGGCTGCTTTTTCGCTCCATTTCCCAAGCTCTATTTCATTAATAGTCCGTGGTCAACGAACATTTTGAGAAAAATCAGTTGATGAGGGTGCCTCCCCGAGGAATGATCGATTTTCTTTGCATTTGACACTGCAAAAGTTCATTTTACTCATTGTATTGCTGTGTTCTTTGTTTCTTTGTTGAAATGTGAAATTCAGACTCACAGACTCAAAGGAGTCGTTACAATGGAGCGTGTCCACGTTGCCTGTTATGGTAATCCTGGGATATGTGTTTGGTTCTTAGGATTTGCCCAATGCTTGGGTTCTAACCTTCACCTCATTCACCATAAGAAGAAAGTTGACTTGTCGGGATGACAAATCTTATTCTCCACACTTTTTTGTGTATTTTTGATTAGGAAGCCTATACAAGTCCCTATAAGTAACTGTTTACCTCGTTATAGCATGTAATTTAAGACCAGACATACAGGAAAGCCGTAGTGCTAATTGCGTGTGAATTACTAATGTTTATTTTTGTAAGTTTGACATCACTAAAGTTATTATCTATTATCTCAATTACATAAGCATTTTCCTTGTAAGTTTTAGAATAGTCTGATGGAGGTAGAAATGAAGAAACAAGCAAAGAAAGATAAAAAAAAGTTTTATTATTTACAAAACTTCTTCATACATGGAGAAATTCTGGATGCGTGGAAAAACCCCAAAACCGCATCTTTTACATTCGATTTTAACCCTTTCCTTTGTACTGTAATTGTTCGGAAAACGTTTGATTATGCTATTTATAACAATTATTAGTTTTTATTCCAGCAAGCCATATTTACTTTTGTTGTGCTTAACAAGCTTTCGATGTATTTCATCGTTGACAATTACAGGGACTTGAAATGCTGAATCAGGTTAAGGAACCAAACAATAAATAGAATAACAAAAACAAACATAGTAATATAATAACAAGAAATTGTCCTGTAATGGTCGTTGTTAAATAGATAGTGATGTAAGTAAATAGGTAGTTATTGTTCTAATAGAAGTGGATGTTTTGGGGTCAATTTCAGGGCAAATTGGTGGGAACGGCGAGTATTTATGGACGAATCCGTATTCTTTTCCCAACTCTGTCACCACCAATGGTCATAATCAACGTCATGGTCCCTCGTCTGGTCCGTACATGGATGCGTATAGTGCTCCGGTAACACCCTTAAACGCCCCTCCATCGTCTTACCCTCTCTCGCCCTCACCCTTTTCCCCGTCGTTTGTCGCTGCTCAACCACGCCCCCGTTCCCGTTCGCACATCGAAGAAGATAGTTTGAATGAGCCGCGAAGAAAAGTTTCGCCGCCAGCCGTCCAAATCCCTGCTAATTCCTCGCCAAGTGTCGTCGTGCCAACTGAGCCCCCTCATGCTACCGCTACAGTAACCGCTATTGCTGCTCAAAGTGAAGTGACAAACGTTGAAGTGACTGAAGAAGAAGTAAAACCTCTCCCCGGACCGTTAGCTTTTACGATTGATTTTGGCGAGACGAAAAAGGACACGCCTAAACGTGTCTTCCCACCCAAGCATCGCCGCACCCCTTCTTCACAAAGTGTGGGCGGAGCAGCAGCGGAGGATAGTACCCTTCAGCGGAAAAGCCAAGAACCTGAGCCGGGAGCTGACAACAAAATGTTGAAAATGCGGATGCCTCTCGATTTGAAGAAATCCTATCTCGCAGCATCCGAAGGGTACTTTTCCAGCGATCAAGAGGAAGAAAATGGCATCAGACGAAACAACCTTTCGGCTAAGAGTGAGTCTTTGGCTAGAAGCTTTTAATCCAGATATTTCCATATTTCTTCAAGGCATTTTTGCGTACGTGAAAAGATTGTTTTTGAATAATATTTGCGTACATGAAATTCTTTCATCCGCTTTACATACTTATCGTTTTTCAATAACAGTTGCATATTGAAAAATTCTTTAATAAATTCTCACATGTCTAACTTTTTATTTTTTAGCTCCGCGCAGTAGCAGTGCGTCTTCTTCACGAAGACCGCCATTGCAGCGCACGGATTCCAATCCGAAGACGAAACGCACCCCTTCGCCGTCGCCATTACCTTTGCTGTTACCGAAGGAGACCATGAATGCCCCGCGCAATAATAATCAAATCGTTGCGGCGACGAATGAATCCAGTCGCCCGTTGCAGTACCACGTCAACAGTTTAAGGAGTGCCATCACCACCACGAGCCCCCCTAGACACGAGGACCGGAAAGGAAACCATGCCAATGTTGGTGGGAATAATGTCTTAAATGCATTGGGAAGGAAAGAGGAAGACGATGATGTTAGCGAGACAGGAACTTATACCGTGGATAAGGAATCTCCTTCACCGGAAGAAGAGCAGTCTCGGAAGGACATTGACCGGGTCTTTGGTGTCGATTGCAATAAAACCTTGCGGAATACTCCTACTCAGGATCACGCTGATTTAAAAGTGAATATATGTTTTCAATGACGACTTAACCTAAACCAATATCCTTGATCTCTAAGGGTTCAACCAGAGGAACACCCAACTGGATTTGCGAATGGGCCGCTCAAGTGGCGCAACAGCAGCAGCAGCAGAATTCCAAAAGTGAGACTCCGCCTCCGCGGCGCGCCAGTCGCGGTAAGTCACCATTAATTTATTTCCCTATTTTTCACTTTCATTGATTTGATTTTATTCTTTATTTTTATTTATTTATTTTACTTATTTATTTATTTTTGTCTAGTTATTTTACTTATTAGTTATTTTATTAGTTATTTTTAATTATTTATTTAATTTTCCGTTTGTATTTCTGTTGTTAGATGTTTCGCCGAATCGCGCGGGTGACGTCACGACATCTAAACCTCCGGCAGGACCTGTGACTAACGTTAGGCCAGTAGCTGAGGTTAAAGTAGGAAGACCACGGCGTAAATTGCCTTCAGTACCAACACAAGGGCATTCCAGGTCGCGGTCTTCTGCACGGAATAGCGATTTCTCGGACGCTGATAGTCCTACGGGCAATAAGGTATTTTTTTAAATTTAATAACTTAGGAAATTTTAAAGAACAATATACTCGTAGAGTTCCACTTCGTACAGTGATAGACATAGTCCCGTACCGAATTTGCGCATACGTGGCGAGTCAAACCATGAGACGGAATCCTTTCTGCGTGACACCGAATCAGTGGTTTCAGCCATGCAAGCCCGAATGGATCGCGGACGTGGTTTTGCATCTTCATCATTAGAGTCTCATGATTCTGGAGGCGATTCTGATGTGGATACAAGTACCAGCTACAGCATCACGACACCAACGGCCATGACACCTCGGGCGAAATCTGCAGAAACCTATCGCGATTACGGCGTTGATGCCGTCGGTCGCAAATTGAGCGCACAGTTGAAAGCCAAGCTGAAAAGCTTGGATATCGACGAGCCCCATGCTAATAGCAAAACGCTATTACGAGAAACTTCCTACGTCGTGTCGCGGGGTCAGCGACAAGAGTCGGTGGAACACGCCAAATATGCCAATTCCCTGTCGCCTTTGAGTGATAGCGAGTCGAACGGGAAATTGCCGAGTCACTACGAAGACGGAAAGTCTTTGCAATCAGATACAGAAAGCGAAGGGACGGAATCGCCTAGAGTAACACTCAATCCGGCGCCCACGATACGTTATAATCGAGCCCTCAGGTAGGAATCCCGTACAAATGTTTCATTTCAACTGTGTTATATACAGTAGATGAAGTTTATTGATATTGATTATCACATGTTCATAGAATCAGCCGCTTTTTGGAATCACATTTTGAATTGGAATCACATTGCTACATGGACTTTGCACATTGACATTGCTTTTACGTCGTTTTGACGAATCCTGGCATTTCTAGCCTACTACTTCGCTTACGGAGAAATCCCTTCTAAACTTCCCAGTCAATTCAGTGAGCAGGTTATTCAATTGAATGACCAGTTCCTTTAATTGTCTGGGGAAATTAGATGGAATATCGTGTTGAGTACCCTACCTATAAGCGTAGGAATAGGCTTCAAAGGCGCAGTGTTACTTGTGTTTTAGACGTGTGGTTCTGTAAAAATGGCAATGAACAAGAAAAGAGTTGATTTAAATGTAAAAGAGAAGTTGCGGCTCGTTAAAACTTATGACAAGTTAAATTTAAAAGATTTGCCACAAAGCGAAGCGGCGGTTAAGTTAGGAATTCCTCAATCATCTCTATCAAAATTGTTGAAAAATCGTTACGAAATAAACAGTAGTGAGTGTAGCGAATCGAAAAAAGGGAACGCGTGGGAGTGTCAAAAAGTAGACGCGATGCTTTGTTTCTTTGTTTTAAACAAGCCAGTAACCGATTTTGGGTTATTAGAATCTCCGCTTAATACGATCAATATTCACTTGACAAACGTGATCACAAGAAGCAACATCTACTGCATTTGCATTTTGGAAGTTTCGTTTTTACTGTGTTTTATAGCTTGTGTTTATTCATTTTGTTTTTGATCTAGCTTGCGACGAGGCAGACTCGGTTTGGACACCGACTCCCAGTCTCAAGAACGCAGACGGGGTACCACTGTCTCTCCGTCACCCACGCCGACATCACATGCAAACCGTAAACTCTCTCATTCCTCCAAACCGCCCTCTTCTTTCAAAACTCCGCCTCCCGTGGCGAGCACCGTGGCTGAAGTCCAGAAATCTGCCTTTTCGCGTACAGACGGCGGCCGTTTCAGCTTACGTGTGTCGACCAAATCACAGATCGACAAGGCCGCCGGTGCCAAACCGAAACAGGCCAAAACGCCTTCGCTGACCCATCGACAGCCTTCGAGTCATAGCCCGAGCCCTAATCCAGTAGGATCAGTACCTACGGTTGGGAACCAGAACAGCAATTCGAACGGCCAAAGTGGGCGGAGGAGCAGCTCGACCCTAAGTTCCAAGGAGGCCGAATTCCAGAACTGGAAACGGCGGAAGACCTACGATCCCATGAAAGCCGCTGCGGAAGGACGCAAGAAAGACGCAGCCAAAAAACAAGTCAACGAACCATTGCATCATGTGGCGTCTGTGCCTCCCATGATGAGCCAAAGCATGATGGCACCCTCGTTAAGCCCCTGCCACAGTCCCAGTCCGCCCCGAACCATTATCCGATCAGCTTCGTTTACGTACGTGAACGACAGCCAAGCGGAGGAAGAATGTTCGCCGTCGCCGACAAGGAACCTCCCGAAGCCAATACATCACCAGTGGGAGGAGAGGATATCAGATAAAGAAGATCTATGTTTGGACTTGCATAAATTAAACCTAGGAAATAACGGCTCGGGCAGAATCCATGCCTCCGCTCGTATTGGTGGACTAGAGATTTTGGAAGATAATTCTTCGCTAAGTCCTGGGTCCCCACGCCACAAAGTAAGATTTTTAGGTCATTCAAATCTATTTATACCAAATGATTCTATAAAGAATTATACAAATCATAATAATTTTTAGAATTTTCAATCATAATAATTGTTATAAAAATAATTTATACCTTTTTTATAAATATAAAACATATTAATATTACTAGAGTAAATCAAATCCAATAATATTAAGAAATAATTATATTACTTATTTATTTTAATTAGTTCGAAGCATATGAAAAATTAATTACAATTTTAACTTTTAGGCATTTGGTGATGATAGTTCTGATGTAACACGTGTTTCGCGATCATCGAACTCTAGTGCGTCGATTAGGACTAGGTCCAAACTAGAAGTGAGTTTTCCAATTGATGTTTGTTGATTTTCGCCTTTCTCGTTCATGTCTTATCGTTCTTCTTTAATGATGCGGTTGCATTATACATTTGTTGTTTGCATTTTTAAGGCGCTGGATAACTTGGTTATCAATACCATATTTGGGTTGTCTGGGAAAATCCGGTGTCACGCGGACGCTCTATTGCGAAAGCTGAAACCCCAATTTGCAGATGACGTGGAACGTCTGGCGACTTTAGACGACACGATTTTGCGCCTTAGCGAAGCAGAAACACCTCCTGGCCCTTCCATGGCCGCCAGAAGCACTTCTAGGGAGTTATCGGGTACTCTGAAAGTAATGAAAAGGATCGAGCAAGTCTTTCTAGGTAAGCTACACAATAAAGGTTGTAGTTTTTGGTTTCGTTGCGTAAAACTTTTGGCATGGAATCTTTCCTAGTATTGGACCAAGTGCTGTTTGAGGAAGGCGTGGAAGGCGGAGGCGAGGAAACAATTAACTTGGAAGACGTCGAAGGAAAATGGAACGGATACCATAGCGGAGACTTTTATTAGTTGAGGAAATTTAAATTTTCGTCATTTGGCTTTATGAGCATGCTTGGGCCTTTTCTCTGTCTGCTCCCATGGCAGCTTTCGGCTACAATACTGTTTTTAGATTAAGCTCCTTTCCTGCCCCTCCCTCCCCCATTTTTTCGTAGAACGTCTTCCAAACAATCGATTTGGAAAAAACGGTTGTGACGATTGGTTTGTTGTGTAGGTTGCGTTCGATAGAAAAATCTCATACTTGAAGATTGCCGGTGACAATCTTGACCGTAGGCAGAGTTAGCAAGAAGAAGAGGTGCTAAAAGGATCGGATATATTGCTTTTTTTCTTATGTGATATTTTATTATTTTGGAGTACACAACTAAACTTTGCAACTTTGTTATGTGTATTATATCTCGTCCAAGCTAAATCATGACGATAAGAATGTGCTTACGGAGCTTTATGATTCTGTGCTCGTTTATATATACTCCGCTTTCTCCTTTTCTTGCTTTCTGATTTTACAGTGAGTTGTACAGCTCTCTCATTGTGCTTACCCAGTTGGTGGAATTAAGTAATATTACAGATGGCTGGAAATATAAGTTGCCCGTTAGTAAATCTGTTTATTTCACTGGGGTTTTTTTATTGCGGGTGCTGATTTTACAAACATTGCCAGGGTTGTATAGATCTCGGGGTTTGTCAGCAAGGTTACTGCGTTGAAAGGCAGCTTTAAGGAACTCAGCTTTCGGAGTAGAATTTCGGAGTAGAATTTCGGAGTAGAATTTCACTGTTTTCTATAGCTATAAAGATAGCTAAAGTTCCTCTTTCAACTACGGCATCCTTATCCTAATAATATTTTTTAAAAGTACAAACATCATCAATTCACTACAGAATAGGTCACAAATGTTCGAATGCAATCCTTATGTAGTACTTTTTTAATCGAATCATTTACTAGTAGCGATGGTAAACAACGAACAAAAATGCTCCATGTATCAGGTCATCATGAACGCCTACGTTTCCATTGACGGCTTTTTCTTCATTAAGTGGCTTGCTTGTGACGTATGTACAGTAATCAAACTAAAGATCTTCTTATGGACTTTGCCGTTTTGACCAATGACGGTGCTTTTCCGTCGTTTTGACCAATCCTGTCGTGTCTAGACCACAACTACGCTTATGCAGGGCTCTCAACACTATAACCCTTCTGAACTCCCCAGTCAATTAGAGGAACAGGTCATTCAATTAACTGGCATTTAGTAGTGAGGCTAATCCCTCTACCTGGACACATGACCTGTTCCTCTAATTGACTGGGGAGTTTAGAAGGGTTATAGTGTTGAGAGCCCTGCATAAGCGTAGTTGTGGTCTAGACACGA